>CAUYQG010028142.1:0-58532 GCA_963574415.1 Tarsius wallacei | reverse complement strand
AATTTCAAAATTCAATAATAGCAAAGTGAGCACCCTTCCCCCACTTCCACTGGGTAAACAGTTTGAACAGAAATGCCACTGAAGACATTACACATATGACAGACAAACCCCATGAAAAAAATGCTTAGCGTCATTGCTCATTAGGCAAATGTCAAAACCACAATGAGCTACCAATACACACCTACTGGAATTACTAAAATTAAAAAGACTGCCATACCAACCACTGCTGTAGATTTGGAAGAACTGGAATTCTCACACGCTGCTGCAAAGAAGTATAAAATCACAAGCCACTTTGAAAACAGTTTGAAAATTTCTTTAAAAGTTCAACATACATGTACCAAGTGACCCAGCCACTTGGTACTTACTTAAGAGGTATTTACTTAAGAGACACTAAGGCAATATTTTATTCAATCACATGAGTGTTCACGGAAGCTTTATTTGTAGTAATAGCCCAACGCTAGAAACAGCCCAACTGTCCATCAAGAGGTAAACTGATAAACTGTGGTATATCCATATAATGAAAAATTTCTTAGCAATAAAGAGGAATGAACGATTGATATATGCTACAACACAGAGGAATCTCACGGTAATTATGCTGAGTGAAGGAAGAGGGACACAAAATAGCATCTAGTGTATGTTTCCTTTTATATAAGGAAATTCTAGGAAATACAATCTAAAATATAGTAACAGAAAGCAGGGCTTGGGGAAGGGGAGGGGCAGGAGGACAAGATGGCAAAAGAACATGGAGAAACTTCTGGGGGTGGTGGTAGACATGTCCTTATCTTGATTGTGATGATGGTTTCACAGGTACCTATGCATGTCAAAACTCACCAGTTTTACACTTTAAAAGTGTGTAGTTATTGTTTGTCAACTGTAACTCAACCAAGTTTTCATAGACAACAGCATTTACCAAAATATTTAACAACCAGTAAACATTAATCCACCCAAATAAATTCTGACCATGCCAGTATGTTCCAGCTCAATACCAACCAGTCTTGCTTGTAGAGGTGATTAACTTCACTGGTTATCTGGGATGTGGAACTTAAGACCACAAGGCAGTAGCACAAAGCATCTACCAACATGGCTAAAGTCAAAACAAACAAGCAAGATCTCAAGGGTTGATGAAGATGTGGAGAAATCTAAATGTTCACACACCATCAGTGGGAATAGAAATTAGTACAACTTTCTTATAAAGCCGTTTGTCAATATTAACTGAAATCTGCCATACCTTCAAACTCTGGTACTTAGTAATTCTATTTCTACATACATATCCAATGAAAATGGGGTATAAAACACATACAAAAAATGGTCGCAGCAGTACTAGCCCCAAAGAGAAAACTACCCAAATATTCATCAAGAATAGAATGAATAAATAAAATATAATATGTTCACACAATAGAATACTATTCAACTATATGCACTAGAGGGAATGGATGCCACAAACATAATGTTGTATGAAAGAAGCCAGAAATACACAAACAAGTACAATTCTGCTGGGCAAGGTGACTCATGCCAGCAATCCCAGCACTTTGGGAGGCAGAGACGAGAGGCCTGCCTGAGTCCAGGGGTTCGAGATCAGCCTGGGCAACATAGTGAGACCTTGTCTGTACAATAAATCAAAAAATTAGCCCAGCATGGTGGTGTACACCTGTGGTTCCAGCTACCTGGAAGACTGAGGTGGAAGGATCGCCTGAGTCCAGCAGGTTGAGTCTGTGGTGGTTCTGAGAGTACACTCCAGCCTGGGTGACAGAGTGAAATGTCAACTCAAAAAAAAAAAAAAAGAAAAAGTACAACCCTCAAAGTCTAGTCATATAAAGCTCAAAAATAGGCCTCATTAATCTATGTCATTAGAAGGTAGGATACTAGTTACCCTTTCCTTTGGTCAAAATTAGAAAAAGCTACAAAGGGGCTTTAAGTATTCTGGCCATGTTCTTTTTCTTATTTTTTATTTTTTGAGTTGGAATCTCACTCCTTAGCCCAGGCTGCAGTGCAGTGGCAGGTACACTCATGGCCACCCCAGCATCGACCTTCTGTGCTTCAGCAATCCTTCCACCTCAGCCTTATGAGTAGCCCGGAACTACAGACGTGTGCTACAGCACCCGGCTATTTTCCATTTTATTGTAGAGATGAGGTCTCACCAAGTTGCCTGGGCTGGTCTCGAATCGGCCGGCTCAGGCAATCCACTTGCCTTGGTCTCCCAAAGTACTGGGATTACAGGCTGAGCCACCAAGCCCGGCCTTCTTTTTCTTAATCTCTTTAAGTGTCTGTGTTCAGTTGTAAAAAAAAAAAAAAAAAAATTAAACTGTATACTTTTGATTTATGTACTTCTTTCTTTATATGTTTTATTTTTATAGAAGTGTTTAGTTAAAAATAGCGGATGCACAGTTGACTCACAGATTTCTTTAAAAACTCTTTACAACTGGTCCTTGAACTGAAAAAGTTTGACAACAGCCACTCTGGTTAACAATCTTGAGAAGGTAAGAAGCTCTCAGGACGAGTAGGTCTAATACTGGGAGGTGGAAAAAGGGAAGGCTAGGAGACATCACCCAACTAGCTTTGAATGTTTAGCTTTAAAGGACAAAGAATATTTTGATGAAACTGCATGTCATTCTCTGTATAACTCAGCCCCCTTAGTTAACAGCAATGTCCAATGAAAAAATAACAAAGTCTCAATATATTAAGATACACTTTTTACCTTTTAAATAAACATCTGAGTAACTAAATGCAAGAGAAATAAGGACACGAGGAATAGAGGACAAGAGGCAAATAAAATATCTATTTTTCCTGAGTTAACGTTCTCCTGCAAATTCCCCAATAAGAAGCACCCTGACCACAAACTTTTTTAGAAGCCATGAGCCATCAGATACTTTGTGGAGTCTTTTCCAGGGAGTCTACCGTATCACAGTGCCTCATATTGACGGCTCCCCATGTTACCCACACTTCCTGAATGAAAGTCAGAGTCTTTCTTTTTTGAGTCAGAGTCTCACTCTGTCATCCAGGCTGGAGTGCAGTGGCACACTCACGTCCACCCCAGCGTCGACCTACTGGGCTCCAGCGATCCTTCCGCCTCAGCCTTCCAAGTAGCCAGAACTACAGGTGCACACTACCACGCCTGGCTAATTTGGGCTGGTCTCGAACCCGCAGTCTCAGGCAATCCACTTGCCTTGGCTTCCCAAAGTGCTGGAATTACAGGCTGAGCCACCACGCCCGGCCTGCTTCAAGATTTAAAGGAAATGAAGTCAAGAATGAATGTGATAACTCTTTGTCAAGTTCACCGATATCAGTCGAGATTCCAGAATAAAAAGAACTGCCTTGATCAGATGAGAACTTAAGGGCATGGTAATGCGTTTCTAACACTTATTCCGCTGCCAGCTTGGAGAAAATGCTGAAGACAGATTTGTGATTTTGTTTAAAGGTAGCACCATTTAATTCACCAGGCGATGGAAATTCGTGGGAGTTAGACGATCCCTAGCGGGTTGTATTTTAGCTTGGAAATGTTTGTTCATCAAAGCAAAGGCCACCTCTTGCGAGTGACAAGTTAACCCACACCTGGTTGTTCAGTTATCAGTCATTTTCAGGACTGAGGTATCTGGATGCTGCATTTTGGCCACAGTACAACATCTCATCAAGAGAGAATGACGAATGCAGTATTGGCTGAATGGATGAAAACAAGAATTGGATCGGCCTGAGGGGCGTTCAGGCAGGAAGACATGATCAAGAACTGTAGTGATGGGAAACTGATTGAGAATTTGTCCAGGACCCAAATGAGCAATCTTTCCATTGTTTCTGCCACTTCCTGCTAAAGATCACTGAAGGATTGTTGGTATGTGAAAGTAAGACCCCACTGTATAAAGGGCATTAAAACACTTTCTGTACCTGTGGTGCCAAGACCTGAACATTTCGGAGAATTGCTCAGTTGGCTTGCACATGGACCTATGTTTTATTGGCTACTTTGAATTCTGCACATCACTAGAGACAACACCAACACAAAGTCCTTCATAATCAAGAAATAAAAATTGTACACAGAGCCGGGCGCTGTGGCCCATGCCTGTAATTCTAGCACTTTGGGAGGCAGAGGCAAGAGGATTGCCTGAGCTCAGGTGTTCGAGACCAGCCTGAGCAACATGGTGAGACCTCATCTCTATAAAAAAATAAATAAATAAATAAAACAAATAAAAATTAGCTGGGCATGGGGGTGCACTCCTGTAGTTCCAGCTACTTGGAAGACTGAGGCAGAAGGATCACCTGAGCCCAGCAGTTTACACTCTGCATATCTCTTTAGTGGATCTATTTATTTATTTATTTATCGATCTATCTGCCTATCTATCAATCAGTCGACTGGAGTGTAGTGGCATGATCATAGCCTACCACAGCCTAAACCTCCTGAGTTCAGGTGATCCTTCTACCTCAGCCTCCCAAGTAGCTGGGACTACAGGTGCACATCACCATGCCCAGCTAATGTTTTTTATTTTTGGTAGAGATGAGGTCTTGCTGTGTTTCCCAGGGCTGGTCTCGAACTCCTGGGCTCAAGCAATCCTCCCACCTCAGCCTCCCAAAGTGCTGGGATTACAGGTATGAGCCACCACTCCCATTCTGTGCTTTTAAATCTTCAGAAATTTCAAGCACAGTCCTCCAGTCAAGGAGGTGCTACTGGCCGATATTAAAAGATATGAGATTCTTGGATGTCACTTTTTATATGCACCCTGAATATTCAAGCTGCTCAGAGAAGGTCCTTCTACCCTCTGGCACTACAGAGTTAACACAAATTTTGAATAAAGTCTCGAGTCCATGATGAATGTGTTTCAGACACAAGCAAGTTTGCGGTGACTGCCAACCAGGAAAAAGTGCAACCCTAGCAGATGATGGCATATGGCGTGCTCTCTGATGAGGGGGAAGGTTTGCAGAGCCTTTACTAACAGATGCTCAATGACAAAAGGAAAGTCAGTTGTATCGTCTCTCGGGAAAACAATGAGAAAACATAGGTGAAAAAATTTTTTTCTTATGTAAGTGAAAGATATTCATGAGCTACACATTTTTCTCTGGTACCAAGGAACAAGGAACAGAGAACCCATAGCAATGGGCTTAGGCCACTGTGGTCATAGGGTCCCAGGTCATCAGAACCTGCTGCAATGACACTGTCACACTTGTGTACTTAATAGCATCACAACTTTTGCTGTGGTTGTTACTTTTTTTTTTTTTTTGAGTCAGAGTCTCACTCCTTCACTCAGGCTGAAGTGCAGCGGCACACTCACGGCCACCCCAGCATCGACTTGCTGGGCTCCGGCGATGCTACCACCTCAGCCTTCCAAGTAGCTGGAACCATAGGCACGTTCTACTATGCCTGGCTAATTTTTTAAAATTTATTGTAGAGATAAGGTATCACCAAGTTGCCTGGGCTGGTCTCAAACCCATGGGCTCAGGCAACCCACTCACTTTGGCCTCCCAAAGTGCTGGGATGACAGGCATAAGTCACCACGCCTGGCCACATGTGTCATTTTTCATCAGTTCCACTCAACAGACTCAGTCTTTCATTTCTTGATTCTTCAATGATGCCTAACAACGGGCTGCAAACAGCTCGTGCTCACTCCACATCGTTGCCACAAGAAAACTGAAGTTATGATTTATGCAGGGTTTCCAGTGCTACCAGAAGTCCTTTCTCCACTAAAGAATTTTTCAGGGAAAACTTGCCTGGTTCCAGGCAGCATGCAAAGCAAGCAACAATAAAGTCAATGCCACCATGGCACTGAAAAAATAATAAACAGCACAAGCCACCAAGTTGAGCTAATTTTTACATTTTTTTTTTGTGGCGATGAGCTATCACTATGTTGCCCAAGCTGGTCTCAAACTCCTGGACTCAAGCAATCCTCTTGCCTCAGCCTCCCAAAGTGCTGGGATTACAAGCATGTGAGCTATTATGCCTGGCCTGGTTCTACTTTGGGTACCCTCTTTCTGCCCCTTGAGCACCATTTTCCCTACTGGCTGTGACCCCTCTCCTTTTATGCCTTAATTCCATTCTTCAAGATCCGTCTCCTTTTGTAACTCTGCACGCGTGCACGCACGCACACACAGTTGCAGAAAATAGTCAGAGTCCTCTTGGTATCCTTTCACCCGATCCCTGCATGCCAAAGCCCTCGTACTGTGAGCACCTTCTGTTCTCTGCTTGAAGACTTTGTTTCCTGGCCACAAGAAGAGCATCCTTGGACCTCACACAGTAAAAGCTGGAAGTGCCAGAAAACTGAGCAGCCCTAAACAAGAACAGATGGAAGATGTGTGGCTAAAGCCCCAGCTGTCTCACCCTCTTAGAAGGATAACTCTCAAGGCATACCACACTGCCCCCCCAAGATGAGGAGACAGCAGGACTGGACTCCAGCTGCCCACAGTGGCAGCTTCTCACTAGCACGCCCTTGACCTTGACTGGCCCCTTTCCCTTCACTATCTCACTCACCTATCACTACTTCCTGGAATCCCCCCTATAGGCTACTGTCACTTAAAACCTGGTCTCAATGTCTGTTTCTGGGGGAACCCAACCTAATACACAGACCTCATGTGTGTCATCTTTCTTTCTTTCTCTCTTTTTGAGTTAGAGTCTCAATTCTGTCGCCCAGGCTGGAGTGCAGTGGCATGCTCATGACCACCGCAGTCTCGAGCTGCTGGACTCAGGTGATCTTTTTGCCTCAGCCTTCCAAGGAGCTGGAACCACAGGCGTGTGCCACCACGCCCCACTAGATTTTTTTGATTTATTGTAGAGACGAGGCCTCGCCATGTTGCTCAGGCTGGTCTCGAACACCTGAGCTCAGGAAGTCCTCTCACCTCTGCCTTCCAAAGTGTTGGGATTACAGATGTGAGCCACCATGCTTGGCCCCTTAGCAATGTTAAAGGCGAAGACTAGTTAGTATTCTCATATTACAGACGAGGAGACTGAATTTTAGTTCACATGTCCCAAGTTCCAGTGAGGAATGAGAAAAAAAGAATTCGGACCCAAGTGTGTTTTCCAAAGACCGATTTTTTTTTTTTGGACTACACCATGTTGGATAGCCAACCCATTCGTTTACCTGTAGTGAGGCCTGTAGGAGCTCTCGTGAAGGTTCTGAGAGTAGCCGAGGCTTTACTGAGGGACACACCCAATCTTGACCCGTGGCCAGTGAGGTACCACTAAAAGCATTTTGAAGAGAGAGGCACGTGACGTGGCTGACTGAAAAGAAGCAGCTAATCAGGTAACTGTCAAAAAATGTGGGAGGTAGAAATAGAAAAAAAGATGGTTGCGAAAGGCAGTATTTACTCCAGAAAAATGTTACAGGATTTGGAAATCACTCCACATTAAAGGTAGAGAGAGGGAAGCAAAGATAACTTAGAGGCATCAAAAAAAGTGTTGGCTGGGTGCAGTGGCTCAAGCCTGTCATTCCAGCTCTTTGGGAGGCTGAGGCAAGAGGACTGCTTGAGTCCAGGGATTCAAGACCAGCCCAGGCAACTTGGCAAGACCTCATCTCTACAATAAATCAAAAAATTAGCCGGGCATGGTGGTGTGTGCCTGTAGTTCCAGCTACTTTGAGGGTTGAGGTGGAAGGATTGCCAGAGCCCAGTGGGTCGACTCTGGGGTGGCTGTGAGCGTGCCACGGCACCCCAGCCTGGGCAACAGAGTAAGACTCTGACTCAAAACAAGACAAAACAAAACACAACAAAAGCAAACAAAAAAACCCCCCAAGGAGTTGGTGGGAATGATTAGTGGCCATAGAGATGCCTTGGCACCCCTGAGTTGAGACAATGCAAAATAGCTCAAGCCCCTGTATGAGAGTGGTGGCTGTGGCCTCTGCCATCCTGCTCCCTGCTGTGCCTGGTCTGGCTTTAAGGCAGATGCCCCTGTCACCTTTCATCCCTGTTATGGGCAGAACTGTGTCCCCTAAAATCCATATTGTTGAAGCCCCAACCCCCAGTGTCTTAGGATGTAATTGTATTTAGCAAGAAGATCTTTAAAAAGGTGACTGAGTTAAAATGGTGTGTTGGGGGAGGTCCTAATTCAATGTGACTGAATTACCCAATGTCCTTGTAGGAGGAAGGGGAGACACGGGGGTCTGTGCATCGCACAGGTTCAATCATGTGTGAACATAGCAGTAAGAAGGCGCCAAGGGAAGATATCCCAGGAGAAGCCCACCCTACTGGCACCTTGATATCAGACTTCTAGTCTCTAAAACTGTGACACAATAAGTAGCTGTTGTTTCAGCCACCCTGTCTGTGGTCTTTGGTTCTGGCAGCCTTCATCCCTGATGAAGGCTGAGGGCTTTCTCCAACTGAGTGGACCCCCCCATGCTGAGGGGGACATCTCTTCTCACTCACTTTGTCCCTTCTTGAACCTCCAGAGAAGGTTTGGCATATATCCAACAGGGGGTCCTTTCCACCTGCGACCTGGATGTGACCTATCCTGAATATGTAAGGATGCCCTGGTAATGGTTGGTAGAGGTAAAACTTATTGTCACGGGAATGGAGAGGTCGTGGTCCATGAGAAAGAGAGTAAGGAGCAAAAAGATGGACAGTTCTCCTCATGGCCAGGAGACAGGAGCCATCCATAGGAGGAAGAGAGGAAATAGTTTCAGAATAGTGGCCGTGGCATTATTGCCACTAATGTTAACACCAAACATGAGTCAACAGTGCCCTCGGTTATGCCATCCCTCTGGAGGTCTTCCCCTCTTATCATTGGTGTCCTGCCCCTCAAGAGCTGGCTTCTGTGTCCCATCTACCAGAAAACCTGCCTTGACCAAGCTAACAGAAGTGCTTTCCACTTTCTCCAAACTCTCAGAGCAGAGCTGTCCAACAGAACTTTCTGTGATGATGGAAAGATCTGTGCTCTGTAATACCACAGCACTGAGTACATGACATGAATATGGTATGACTGGACAACAGAAATTTTCATTTCATTTTGTTTCACTTAAATAGCCACAAGTGAGTCGGGCATGGTGGCTCATGCTTGTCATCCCAGCACTTTGGGAGGCTAAGGCAGGAGGATTGCCTGAGCTCAGGAGATTGAGGCTGTGGTGAGCCATGACTGTGTCACTGCACTCGAGCCTGGACAATAAAGTAAGACTTTGACTAAAAAAAAAAAAAAAAAGAAAGCCATATGTGGCTAGTGGCCAACATATCTGGCAACAGAGATCTAGGGTGTTCACTGTGCTATTCCTGGTTCCTTCCACACCATCTTGGAGGATGGGTATCTCTGTACATGACATTCCCAGCCACATAGCCAACCAGGCAGGAGCAAAAGTTTGTTCTTTCACAACATCAAACCCAGGGCCCACTGGACAGCAATGCTAATCATATGTTGGGGGGTATACTAAGGCGGCCATTTTGTCTTGGATCACTGATATGGTAGATTACTTGTGAATCTTGTGGTGCAACCTCAAAAGCTCTCAATGACTTTCATGGGTTCCACTAGATGGCAGGTCTCTGCTCTAGCCTCTGGGGAGCAAGAGATGGTTAAAAAAATAGCCTTGTCTTCTCAGGGCTCATGTCTCGTGTCTCACAGCACAAACAGAGACAAGAAGCTAAGCTTACCTCTCAGATCTGCCAATGCTACTTAGCCAGACCTACAGTTAGCCAAACAGGATTTAGGATTATATTCCTGGTATTTTTTTTTTCTTCTCTCTCTCTCTCAAGTCCCAATAGAATACATTTTGTTTTCTGCAGATAGAAAAAAAGGATAGAATAAAGGCTGACTAGCATGAGACCTACTGAAAAAAAAAGTAGCAAGAAAGTTAGGTTCTTTGAGAAGCAAGCAAAAACCACGGGATGGAGTTTGGTAGGTATAAGAGGAGTTTGGAATTATCCTTCAGGACAGAAACATTGAAAAACTTCACTTGTTTCACATAAATCCAGTGTGAATTGAGTTCCCATCATAGAGGGTCTTTCTCTTTGTGGGCAACCTTGACATACAGAGCCTTGCCTAATTTAATCTAGTCTCTGTCCCCCCATTCCACCACCAGTCCCTATGCTGAGGGCCTTGCAAACAGTAGGTGCTCAAAAAAAAAAAATGGGAACTTGACTCTTCATAATTCTTGAAGAAGATTTATGCTTGCTTTCTCTACGCTGGGTCGATTATTTATGACCCAGAATCACATCCTTTATAAAAAGGGAGAGTATTAAGTCAGCCATCAGGCCTCCGTTTGGTCTAGTCAGCAGTAACTCTTGGAAAAAACAGTGACTCCAGGGAGTTTGAGGAGGATAAGCATTCGCGAGTCAACTTTCTACTGTTGGCTACGCAACACTGCGGGGCCAGCTAAGCTCACCCAGCTGGAATGTGAAACAGAGTGCAGCCAACACCTTGTAAATGTGGAGGGAAACATCAGGGCCTTGCCAGGACTACTCGTCAGTGAGAAGGGTCTCCTAGAAGGAACGGAATAACAGAGATCACAGAAAGAAGTGCAAAGCAACTTGAGAATCCAGTGACATGTTGACAAATATCACTCCTCCCTGCTTTCCTCAAATCTGAATCAAGCAGTTGAAGCACACACAATTTCTAAATAAGGTTTTCACAGTCTAAGATTGGGCTCCCCCTTGCCTTATCAGCAGCCTCTGAAAGGCTCCAGGTGGATCCTGTCCAGGAAAAAAAAAAAAAGAAAGAAAAGAAGAAACCCTGAAAAATTCAGTAAAATGTTATTAGGGAGGCTTTGCTCTCCAGCTATAAGCTTCCAAAAAAAAAATTATTTTTATTTTTTTAAGAAAAATAAATCCACAGCTTGTAACATTTGGCATCTTTTTTTTTTTTTTTATTTATTGAAGATGATAGCTGATTTCATCCAAGAAAAAGAAATGAAAATAATGGTGCTAAAAACAGCACTCAAATGTCAAAGGTGGCAAGATTTTCCAGGAAAATATCAGAACTCATCAAAAAAGCTGAGAAAGTTATTAGGATGGTAATATAGTTTGGGTCATAGTCTTTTCTCACTTCAGAGTATATTAAAAATTAAATCATAGAGCTGAAATTTTTATTTCTCTTCTGATTCTAAAGTTAAGCCAGAGTAACTTTATCCTAGCCTGATCTGTCTAGGATTATTCTGGTGTAAAGGCAAAGTTGAGATCAAATTTAAGACTAGTATCTCACTCTCTCGCCTAACTAACAAGAATTCAAGCGGCTTCTCGTGTCTACTTCTAAACCATGAACAAATTTACAGTGTTGGATGAAACTAGTTTCGAGTAGGGTTTTATCTTGCTTGGGTTTTAACTTATGTTCTTTAACCTATAGTGATGTCTTCTACCAATTTTGGAAAATTCGTGGCCTTCTCTTTAAAACTGCTTCTGTTTCATTCTTTCACCTCATTCTTTCTGAGAATCCAAATACATGTGTCAAGACTTTTCAAAACAAATCTTTGTTGTTTTCTGCATTTTCTATCCCTTTATCAGTTTGTGCTTCAGTCTGAATACTTTCTCCTGACCTATCTTTCAGGTCACTGGCCAGCTCTTCAGCAGTGTTCAATCGACTATTAAAAGTTAAGATCTGCATTTTAGTTTCAGAATTTATATTTGATTATTTAATAAAGTCTAGTTTTCTGGTGAAAATTCCTCACTTTATCATTTATTTCTTAAATATACTAATCACAGGCGGGGCACGGTGGCCCAAGCCTGTAATCCCAGTACTTTGAGAGGCCAAGGTGAGGGGATAGCCTGAGCCCACAGGTTCGAGAACAGCCTGGGCAACTTGGAGAGACCTCATCTCTATATCAAAAAAATTAGCCAGGCATGGTAGTGCGTGTCTGTACTTCCAGCTACTTAGAAGGCTGAGGCAGAAGGATTGCCTGAGCCCAGGAGGTCAACGCTGGGGTGGCCGTGAGCATGCCACTGTACTCCATCCTGGGCGACAGAGTGAGACTCCAACTCAGGACCAAAAAAAAAAGACTAATCACATTTATTTTATTTTAAAGATAAGTGCAGTATCCGCATCACCTTCATGTCTGCTTTATTACCTGTTTTTTCTTTTTCCTGTTTCTTAGTATGTCCAGAACGTTTTGGTAGAATGAGGAACATTGTGTATGAAATATGAAGGCTCTGGAAGATGCCAGCTTCATTCAGAGAAGATTTATCCTGTCTGAAGGTGAGTCTAGGTATCTAGAATAGGGGGAATTTACCTCGATTGGATCAAGGGCTCCGCTGACCAGAGAGAAAGTCCTTTCCGTCTCAGGCTGGGTCTACCTGGGGTTCACCTACTCTTAGGGTGTTGCCCCCTAGGGGTCCCAAGAGGTAATTGGGATGTTTACCACAGATTCGTCTCCTGAACTCCAACTTTTGTCTTTCTGGAATCACGAGAGTCTGAAAAGTCCACTCTGCTTTTTGGCAGCTTTTCTTTCGCCTGACTTCTTACCCTCTTTTCGGAGGGCTTGGCCCCTCTAGTGTTGGATGCCTTGGCAGATCTTTGATACCTCCAAACATATTTTTATTTTCATATTTTCTGGCTTTTCTAGTTGTTCTTGCTGGGAGCATTTGTTTGTTACAAGCTGCCTCATCAGAGCCAGGAGTGGAAGTATTGAATAACTGTGGTTTTTGCAAAGGCAAAATCCTAGAGGCAGAAAACTATCAACAACCCAATTGGGAAAATTCCTTCTCTGTGCCAGGAACTGTATTTCTTTTGGGATTTTCAAATGAGTAAGTTAATATCCGTATCCTGGGGGCAATCACATCCTATTAGAACTTTTCTAAGGTATACTTGACTCTGTTTCACGCTCATTCTTTCTTTTGTTCATTTTTAATAGTTAGTTTTAGACCCCCTAACAAACCTTTGAAGAAAGAGTCAGGCAAATGTTGAGAGCTTCTTTCTGAGCCCTCATACTGTTATCATCAGCATCTCAAAGAACGACAGTCACATAGCTTGAATTGTTTAATGGATGTTCCTTACTCCCCACTCTTTTCCCCACCAGATCATGAGTTCCTTGAAAAGAAGAACTAGGTTTGATACTTGTGCTGCAACCTTCAAATCACCATAGATATGTAATACACACACACACACACACACACACACACACACACACACACACACACCCCTACCCAGGCTCTTACTACCCTTCTATCCTGGCTACTATCCCTTTAACACTGTGTCTATGTTTCAGGCAGGCAGAAAAGGAAGGGTGAAGGAGATAAGACAAAGAGCAGAGTATATATATATATATTTTTTTGTTGTTGTTGTTGTTTATTTTTATTTATTTTTTTGAGTAGGAGTCCCACTCTGCCTCCCAGGCTGGAGTGCAGCGGCTCACTCACAGACACCGCAGTCTTGACCTGCTGGGCTCAGGCAATCCCTCCACCTCAGCCTCCCAGGCAGCTGGAACTACAGGTGCATGCCACCATGCCCAGCTAATTTTTTGATTTGTTGTAGAGATGAGGTCTCACCAAGTTGCCCAGGCTGGTCTTGAACCCCTGGGCTCGGGCAATTCTCTAGCCTCTGCCTCCCAAAGTATTGGGATTATAGGCATGAGCCATTGCACCCAGAGGTTTATTATTATTATTATTATTTTATCATAATCACGCACTGAGCAACTCCCATCCTTTCGGAATTTTGTGTGTGGGAGTGAATGGGGAGAAGGAAGTTACCCCTCTTATGGGGTCCTGCCTTTGGAAATGGGAGAATTGCTGGGACCGTGTCTCTGGAAGTTAGTTTTCTTTGCCTATGCAGAATCAATAACGATCAGCCTCTCTTTTTCCAGATCATAGTAACAGTGGGTAGCACGATTAAGCCTGGCATTATTCTAAGCACATGTATTATCTCATTAAATCTTTAGAGCAATCCTTAGAGGTAGGTTTTGTTATCATCATTCCCGTCGCGAGTAAAGAAACAGAGGCACAGCATAGCAAAGTTACAAAATCCCAACCATAAGGCTCACTTTTCTGGAAACATTAGTGGAGACTCTTACTCAAGGCATTTCTGGCGGGTAGATCTTTATCTTAACTCAACAGGTCCTGGTGGTGGATCATCTGGGGTGGACAGACTCACTAGTTCGCAACAGTTTCTGCCTGAGAAACAAACCTTGGATTTTGTTCTGGTTCCAGCTAACATTTTGCTTCTTTCCACTTTGTTTTATTGCGTCCGTTAGGACTGACTTCAGTCACAACAGCCAGAGCAATTTCTGGCTAGAGGACTATGTTTTTCCCAGAGCGAGAGGTCTGGAGGTGAGCAGTTCAGGACTAACACAGTGGCTCCTTTCTGCCCCGAGGGACCCAGGCTCTTGCTACCTTTCTACCCTCTACCTGTCATCTTCATGCATCGAAACTGGCAGCTCCCCTGCCTATGTTTCAGGCAGGCAGAAAAGGAAGGGTGATGGGGAGGAGACAAAGAGCAAAGTCATCAATGCAACTCCCATTTAAACAGCTTTTCCAGAAGCCCCATCCTGAGACTTTCTTTACACGGAGGTGTCTCACAGGGCTACACCTCACTGCAAGAGGGTCCGGAAGATGAAATATTTTAAATGGGTACATTGCCACAGGGAAGAAGGTAAAGAGACTTTTAGCAAAGCCTAAGGAGAAAGTAGCAACCCCAAACATCTGCCATAGTTTGTTCAAGTTTTAACTGAAACCAGAGGAGAGAACTTCAAAGCCAGCAAGCCCAGTGGGCCATATTTCTTGGTGAAGCATCACAGTGATACATGGAGATAGAATAATAAACCTATGTCCTCCTGGAGTGGGTCTATATATCTACCAATCTGTAAATAATCTCACGTTGCAAAGCCAGGATGGTACCGTGAAAACCAAGCTCTGAACTTGGAAGCAAAACTACAGAGCCAAATCCAGCTTTTGTGAAATATAATCTGAGGGCTTTGGGTAAAATATTCACTTTGCATTCTTTATCAGTAAAATGGGAAGAAATGCACACATCCTATCCATTTCACAGAATTAGGAAGATCAAAATAAGGAATGAAAAAGCTTTGAAATCTAGTGATCTGTATGTTTTAGTGATCTGTTACACCATGCTTTCAAACTGAAATAGAGACATATATCAATGAATACCAGCTAACTGTTCTAATAACCTTTCCTTTGTATAAATCCATCTAAAATTACATAAAAATACATATAAGTCCATCTAAAATTTGTTACATTTTAACACTTTGTATATATAAATATTAATGTAGATAATTGCATTACATTAGCACATATGTATATATGTATACACGTGTCGTTATTTAATAAAATGTTGTGATATCTCAATGGAATATATATAATAAAATTTACAATATTCCACTTAAGCTTGAGAAACCCACCTTGTTGCCTACTGTACTTCCCATAGAGGGGTGAAAAAGAGGGCTTGTTTTCTCCCATGTAAGGGAAAAAAGAGGACTTGGTTTATTCCATATAAGGGAGAAAAGGGGGCTTGGTTTATCCCATAGAGTGGGAGAAAGAGGGCTTGGTATATCCCACAGAAGGAGAAAAAAGACGGCTTAGAATTACCAGCGTATCTTAACACCAAAACTGTCATCTTGGCCAGGCTCGGTGGCTCAGCCTGTAATCCCAGCATTTTGGGAGGCCGAGGTGAGTGGGTTGCCTGAGCCCATGGGTTCGAGACCAGCCCGGGCAACTGGGCAAGACCTCGTCTCTACAATAAATAATAAGAAAATTAGCAGGGCATGGTAGCGCGTGCCTGTGGTTCTGGCTACTTGGAAGGCTGAGGCGGAAGGATTGCTGGAGCCCAGCAGGTCGAGGCTGCGGTGGTCGGGAGTGTGCCACCGTACTCCAGTCTGGGCGACAGGGTGAGACTCCAACTAAAAAAAAACCCCAAACAAAACAAAACAAAAACAAAAACAAAACTGTCCTCTCTCCCATTGAAAATATGGCAGCTGTGTTGTGTTTGCTAAGATATATGCCAGCAATATTTCAAAATATGATTAACAGTGCCAATACCTTGTAAAGTTGGGCACATCTTTTCTTGTTTTGTCTTAGTGGTTCCGTCTATCTTGGTGAAAGCTGATATATTAAATAGCTTTTTAAAAGCCTTACTGCGGCCTTTCCTTCCCCTCGGTATAGTAGTGTAACTTTTATCGATAATAATGGGAGTTATGTCAGAGCACACGGGGTGGTTATGTGGCTCTTGTAGTTAATGGTGGTGGAATAGCCTTGAAACCGTGGCCAGGAGTTCAGGAGCCTGTCTCGATTATTTAAACTCTCAGGGGATGGGAAGGTGCCTTGACACATCTCTTTTAGCTAGCCCCCAAACTTGGAGTTTTTCTGCCTTTTTATTTGGGTGGAAATATTTTATTTGCATGGATACATACTGAGAGAGATGGGATGAACACAAATGTCATGCAAAATTATATGATTCCCAAATTCAAGGGTGGGGGATCTTTTACCCAAAAGACTTATCTCAGCTTCAGCCTAAATTTGGTGAAAGACTACATGAAAAGTTAAAAAGTTATAATCTTTTAATGGTTATATAAGAGTTAGAACCAGTTAAAGGTTATAGAGGTCAACCCTTGAAACATATATAAGAAATACCGTGCTTTTTCCAGATCAAAAGAACCCATGCATTTTCACAAATCACACAATCTTTGAACTGGGAAAGGGCTGTGAAATGGACTTATTTTATAAATGAAGAAAAGGAGGCCCACTGAGGTTAAATGAATTAGCTGAAGTCCTGATGGTATTTCTAATCCCTGACCATAGACATAGAAAACATTATGATAATGAGAAACGTGACAACTGGACAGATACCTATGCATGCTTGGGACAGAATGGATACTCAATTAGTACTTTTTAAGTACATTCAATATTGAGCTCTTAAAATGCAAAGCCCAGAGCTAAACTAATACAAAATTATTAATAAAAATTTTCTCATTTTACTGAAACATACTAGGAAAACCCAAACCACTGCTGTCACACAGGACTTAGCAGGGTGCTCAGCTCCTAATTAGCTGAATAAATATTTGTTGACCGATAAAAGCACAACATACCTGTGTTAAAACACCTTTTGGGGTAATTTTTAACTCTTTCCTTTGATGATGACTTTTCTCATTGTAAAGTCCAAGCTTGATCAATATGATAGGGTATGCATTTGGTTATTCTATTTGAAGTAGATTTCTACTACATGTTTTAAAACCTGTACTATTTTTTGAAGAGGAAAAATAAATGTGTCTTCCATTAGTCACACAGCTACCTTTGGTGTTTTTACAACCCACAGGTTATCTTTTACCTAAAGTCTTAGTCCATTTGGGCTGCTATAGCAAAATACCTTAGACTGGGTAATTCATCAATCACAGAGATTTATTTAAGGGAGGGATCACCAGTTGCGGGACACTGTGGGGGGGCGGGGTGGTCTGTAACAACACAAAGGGTACCTGATCCTGAACCAGGGGAAGTAGGGGCCAATTGGAGGCCCAAACTTCACCTGCACACACATTACTTATGTACCTAATCCTGACTTGTACCCCCCCAAAATAAAATAAAGTTAAAAAAAAAAAAGAAATTTAATTGCTCACAGTTCTGGAGGCTGGGAAGTCCAATGTCAAGCCGCCGGCAGATTTGGCATCTGGTAAGGACCCATTCCTCCTAGGTGGTGGCTTCTTACATGGGGAAGGAACAAACAAGCTCCCTCAGGCCTCTCTTACAAGGGCACAATTCCCATTCGTGAGGGCTCTGGCCTCATGACCTAGCTTCCTCGTAAAGACCTTACCTCATCACATTATCATATTGGGAATTAACTTTTAAATGTGAATTTTGGAGTGACAAAAACATTCAGACCACAGAACCCCATGAATAACCCTGGCCCCTGCGCAAGCCTTCAAATTCATATTTCACCAACCTTGCTTTACCTTTTAAACCTCAACCAATTTGAACTTCCTACAGCTCTTTAACAGCCATCTTGGTACCTTCAGTCTTGCTTTCTTTTTTTTTTTTTTTTTGAGTTGGAGTCTCACTCTCTCGCCCAGACTGGAGTGCAGTGGCAGCTCCCGGCCACCGCAGCCTCGACCTGCTGGACTCCGGCGATCCTTCCGCCTCAGCCTTCCGAGTAGCAGGAACTACAGGTGCGCACTACCACGCCCGGATAATTTTTTGATTTATTGTAGAGATGAGGTCTCGCTTGCCCAGGCGCGTCTCGAACCCGCGGGCTCAGGCAATCCACTCACCTCAGCCTCCCAAAGGCGCGGGATTACAGGCTGAGCCACCGAGCCCGGCTCAGTCTTGCTTTCTTAACTGCATCAGTATTATGCCCCACTTGATTTGCCTTTGTTTAGGACTCAAATATTATTTTCTTCTCTTTTGGACCTTTAAAAAATCTCTAATACTCTTCTCCCTCATGCCCCAATACACTCCAAAGATAACTAGTTTTGTCTTATTTCTATGCACATGATTATAATTTCTATTGTATTGTAAATTTTGAGAGGGCAGATATGTTCTACTTACTTTGGGGTTCATAGCAAATAATCCCTGTACTGAAAACAGAGTAGATGCTCAGTAAGTACTTGTAAAATGAATGAACCCAAAGTCAAGTCTCCCATAGGCCAGTTGTCTGCACAGGTCCTCCCCTCTAAGTACAACGATGGCTTCCTATGGGGCACACAGAGCCTCTAGCACATATTCCTGCATTGTATCATCACAGCAACACCAAGGAGATGCTGCTGCTACTGGCACCCTTTTGCTGACGAGGAAACCGAGACTTGAGAGGCATTGAGTGACTTTTTCAAAGTCTCAAACCCAATCAGTGACACATATCTCTCAAAAGGCGGTGCCATGGGAAAACTAGAGAAGAAACTTGAGACCAAAATGGACCTTGTCGACTAAAAGCCACAGCAACAACCACGGCAATCCACATCAAGGATATCACTAAAGAAAGAGCAGAACACAAACTCCCAGAGTGTCACTGCATAAAACAAGGAAGGTGGAGCTGCCAGTGACCTGACACAAGTCACCCAGTCAGCTGTAATACCTGGAATTCGATTAGGAAAATGGCCAGATGAAGAATTTCTGCCACCTCCCAGGAGCCCACCTGGGGCTCACATGTCAAAAGGTGTCCTTTAGCCAACCTAAGTGAGGCATGCAGCACTTTGAGTGCCAAATCTGTTAAGAAGCTGCTTTTACGGTCTTCCTTTCTTTTCCTCTTGCAAGCAGCAATATCTTTCTATACCGCATTTTATTCAGAAGGATCCTGTGTTTCTATTTCATGAAACAAACCAGTGGCCTTTTCTACCACTAAGAAAAACATGGTCGTCTTCAAAACAGTTTCTAGATTTTTTTTTTTAATGCAGAGAAATTCACTGACAAATGAGATAAACGAAACAAAACCAAACAAAAAAACCCCCCACAAAACCCTTCCCTCCCTATCCCATGCATTTGTGCACACTGACAACACCATCATTGTTTACAGGGAGTCCTATTCACTCTTGTCAGCAGGGCTTTCCGTGTACAGTTCAACTACTTTCTTATGCTAAGCCCTCCATGCTTTGTCACAATGGTTAATGAGAAATTCTGCATCAAATACTATTTAATTTTAAGGCATTTCTGCTTGCTAATTTATTACTAAGTACAAATTTCATTTTGCCGCAGCAAAAAACAATTTGTTTGTTTCATGTTGAAAATCGTTTCTCTAATAAATTCTGATGGTACACTTATCAAACCCTCTTATCTTTCATTAAACGAATGCTTTCAAGCATAATTAAGAATGGGCTGGAAAACTAAGTATATTGTAATACGCTGATATTAAAGAAGACATATCAAAATAAATTTACAATCATATCATGACATCAATCTCTACTCTGACTGCAATAGTATTATAACCATAATTAATTAGCTATGGTACAAATTACTAATAAATCCTTAGAAATTAAATGCCTAATTTTTCAAAACCGTATGTCTTTGTAAATTGATTATTTAGAATTTAGAGGCTTTTTAATTAGGAAGAAATTTATGCAATGCTATATGTAATAATTAGGAATCAGCTTTTCTGTAATACTTTTGAACATCAGCAAAAAATTAAATCTTTAGAAAATAGTCTGGGTTAATTATAGTATTTCACTGTCAAAAATCAACATATAGGTAAAATTTAGAGGTTAATGTGGCTTTTCTATTTCTTTAACTTCCACCTAGCCTTCTGTTCCCAGTGCTCGAATCATTAACCGAATCCAAAAAATCAATGAGACGGGGGGAAGTCTCCCCAGTGATTTATGCCTCCAAGAAAGTTTTCATTTTACCCAATAGTTTCAGCAAATCTCATCAATCCAGGTTAAACATTTAACACTCCCCCCCTTCTATTCCCTAAGGATAAAGCTGGGATATTTCTGAGCCTCGCCATCATTTTTGGTAAGTGATTATTTTGACATAAGACACAAAAGCTGCTTTGTCAGGAGGGTGGGAACATCATTTGAGGTCGAACAAAGACATGGCTAAAGTGAGACTTCATTATGTGTGTGGTCAAAAGACCCAAAGAGATGGGGAAGGGGACCCGATGGTGAGCCACTTTACACTCCCCAGGGCCTGCCGAGCGTGGATTTCAAAGCCAAGGCCCTCCTGTGCCCCAGGACTGGTGGGGAGGTGGCCTGGGGCATATCTGATTCCTGTCTACACCGGAGAAACGCGTGGGAGAGGCTGTAAATGGGAGCAGCACACGATCAAAACCAGAAGGAACGATTGCCCACACGACCCAGAAACCGATCGTTCCTTCCTTCTTACTCCACCTCCTCCCCAAGTCTGTTCTCAGAATCCCAGCCAGCCAGTGTGTTTTGCACCCATCGGTGCTATAGGAGGAGGGCCAATCAGGGTGACATCCCATTTTGTTCCCCTAAGCACTCTCCCTCATATCTCCTCTCTGAATTCCTCTTCCTCAATAAAGAGCTGGATCCCAGATTCTCCCAAAGCCAGCATCCCGTTGTCTGCCCAGGAAACGGAATTATTCTCCCCTGTTAGCCCCCAGAGAAGGGAAGCCACCGATTTCTCCTGGTAGGTTTCCGTTGTGTATTTCTTCATCTGAAGGTCTTCCGGCAAACCTATCCAGCCTCTTGAGCACATGACTTTGGGGGACAATGGCGAACGGATGTGTTTGCACTCCGGCCGAACTGGTCTTTAATTGTTGCTCGCAGGAGAAAGGAAGAGGGACTGAGGCATCTCTGTTCACTGTTGCCCGCAGATAACAAACGACACGAAGTCACATTTACGGGGGAAAATTGCTTACGCCTACACAATGAAATTTCAGGCTTTGACAGCTGCTAGGTAAGTAAATGAGAATCATTTTATTCTGGGCAAATGTAACACCCAGCACATCCTGAACAATGAGAAGGGAGTTGGTGGCTCGAGGGCGGTGTACATGTCCACAAGAGCCTTCTGGGAGGAAAAATATGGAACTAGTGTCCAGACAGTCATCCCCTTATCTAAGCATGGCTCCTCATCATCTTTTTTTTTTTTTTTTTTAGTAGGAGTCTCAATCTGTTGCCCAGGCTGGAGTGAGGTGGCATGCCCAGGGCCATCTTAGCCTCGAACTGCTGGGTTCAGATGATCCTTCTGCCTCAGCCTTCCAAGTAGCTGGAACTACGGGCACATGCCACCACGCCTGCCTAATTTTTTTTACTGTATTGTAGAGATGAGGTCTCCAAACTGCTCAGGTTGGTCTTGAACCCATGGGCTCAGGCAGTCCTCTCACCTCAGACTCGTCAAATGCTGGCATTATAGGCGTGAGCCACTGCACCCGGCCTCTATTCCCCTTCTTAAAATCTTTCAATGACTCTCGGCCACCATCAGGACTGTCCCACTTCCTGTTTTGACCTACAAGGCCCTCCCACGCTGGTCCCTGTTAACCTTCCCAACCTCACTCCTTACTATGACACCTCCCCCCAGCCTCTAGGCTTTTGAGAGGGTGTTCCCTCTTTCCCCCCTCCCACTCCACTGTCCTGGCCAACCTTCAGGTTTCAGCTTCATTCCTCTGGCCCCTGAGGAAAAACCTTCTCTGATCTCCAGGTGTCCCTGGTGTGTCTCTCTCAGACAGTGTTGTGTGTTCATATTTTGTCTCTAGATTCTTCAAGGTTCCAAGGGACAGAAACCCGCCTCAAATCAGTGTGAGCTAAAGAGTAAATTTCCTGGATATTGGGTTTGCTCCCAAGACTGAAGGAAATGCTGAACAAACAAGCTTGAGGAAAGCAGAAATTGGGGCCCCTCCCGGAGCCCCGGATTCTGGATTAGGGCCTTGAACACCAGTCTTGGTGTGTCTGTAAGAATTCTGGTTGTTCCTTCTTGGAACACGTGTTTGCCCAGATCTAGAACTGTGCCCCAGTTGAGAGAGGATATAAGAAGCTGGCAAGGTCCACTAGGACCACTTTTCACGCACTTGTGTAAAGAAAGGGGATTGGAAGAAGGCAGAGGAGGGCAGGGCAAGCTGAGATCTGGATCACCTACTGCTGCAGAAGTGACAACCACAGCACTTCAGTGGCAAACAGCAATACACACTTTTTTTTTTTGAGACAGGATCTTACTCTGTCACCCAGGCTTGGAGTTCAGGAGCACCATCATGGTTTACTGCAGCCTCGACCTCCTAGGCTCAAGAAATCCTCCCGTCTCAGCCTCCTGAGTAGCTGGGGCTATAGGTGCATGCCACCACACCCAGCTTAATTTTTAATTTTTTGTAGAGATGAGGGTCTTGCTATGTTGCCCAGGCTTGTCTCGAACTTCTGGGCTCAAGTTCATCCTCCCGCCTTGGCCTCCCAAAGTGCTGGGATTTTAAGTGTGAACCACGAGCCCGGCTCATATGTTGCATTTAATGTAAGTGATTTAGGGGTTACAGAGAGAACAGATCCATGAATGACCATCTCTTCTAAGATCTCAAAACTTGGTGGAGGAGGCCAGAGTTTATGTAACGAACTGGTTCAAAAGAGAAAGAATTATGTGCTCCTTAGTTAAAGTACATGTTAAGGCATGACAAGGAGGGAGAGATGAATTCCAGCGAGGGAAACTCAGAAAGTGTCTTTGGGATAAGTGGGGTGTGAGCAGACCTTTGAAGGGGAAGGAAGCAACTTCTGAATATTTCCTGTGTACCAATCGTTCAACTAAGGCCAAGGTGTCACCTCATTTCCCTCCAGCAAATCTGAGAAGGCAGGAACATTCTCATGATTGTCCACATGAGATTTATGAAGTTGAGCACTGCATGTCATCAGTCAGAAGTTGGCAGTGCCCGATTTGGACACCGGAAATGGTCTGTCACCTTTTTGCCCTCTCTGCCTTCCCTGGGCACTGACATCTAGCACTGGTGCTCCATAAACGTGAATTGAGGCTGGGCCCAGCGGCTCATGCCTGTAATCAGAGCACTTTGGGAGGCTGACACAGGAGGATTGCTTGGACCCAGGAGTTCAAGATCAGCCTAAGCAGCATAGCAAGACCTCATCTCTACAGAGAATTTAAAAAATAAGCTGGGTGTGGTGGCATGTGCCTGTAATCCCACCTACTTGAGAGGCTGAGATGGAAGTATCGCCTGAGCCCAGGAGGTGAAGGTGGCAATGAGCCATGATAGTGCTACTGCACTGCAGTCTGGGCGACAGAGTGAGACCCTGACACAAAACAAAACAAGAATTGAATATATGAAGAAGTGGATGGCTCTCTCTATGAATCTCAGGAAAAGGCGCTTGAGATGAGGGGAACAGTCTGAATCTGGTGTCGCAAGAGGGAGGGCACATCTCAGAGATGCCCAGAGCTGTGCCACTAAAATACATGACTCAGGTGGTACGTGGCAGGGCCAAGATGGTACCAAGACAGTACTCAGGGGACACGTGTGCAGGGAAAGGTGTGTGTTGCATTCTGTCTGCTAATACCTATTAGGGCCATAGGGTGACCTCATAGGTAAAGAGTTTGTGATGCATTTGTGGCAAAACAGATTGCGATATTATGCAGAAGGCAATCATTTGAAATCTGGGCACCTACACAAATTTTTATTATCAGCCTGCTCATGCAGGGGAAAATGCACCTAATTGGGTAAACAGTTTATTTCTTATCCTCCATTAAGCTCTCTGATTGGACAGAATTTGGCAAGCTGGTCTTCTGCCCTTAAAATCATAAAGAAGGCTGGACTGTCTGAAATTGTTCTTTTCTGGAAGGTTCGTATGTAGACAACTGAAATAAACTGCAACTCACTGGTGCCAAATATATCACACGTCAGCCCACCTCCTGCCACTGCAAGCTCCAGGGAGAGAAAAGAATGTTCTCAGGTGAGGAGCGATGTCAGCCTCATTCCCAGGAAGGGGAGCCAGTCCCGTGTGTGGGTGTGATTGCAAGGCTAGGGTTCTGACGCTTTAGGGATCAAATGAGCTGAGGAACAGATTCCTGCCCCCTTGCCATCAAACAACTATCCAAGGCCACCATCATCTATGTCTTCCCATTTTTAAAGACAGGAGGTGAAAGTCTAGTTTATAATTCCTAACACAAGGCCTTTGCCCAACACAGAGGATGGCTCTTTCATTGCTAGTCTATATGCTAGCTCTTATCCTGCCCTGTTGGTTAACAGGAAATAACAGCAGTAAATAAAGCTTGCTCTTGGGGGGAGGGTGGAGAAGGAGGGAGAGAGAGAGACAGAGGGAGAGAGGGAGAAGAAAGAAAAGGTGAGAGAAGGAGGGAGAGAGAGGAAGGAGGGGTAGAGAACAAGAGGGAGGCAGGGAGGGAAGGAGGGAGGGAGGGACAGAGTGCATGGAGCATGCCACTGTACTGACTATTTCGATAAGTCTGACAACTTAACAACAGCTATGCAGTACTGGGGGGAGTGGGTGGGCCCTGCTGGGGGCACATGAACCTCAGATCATTCTTAACAGACATGCTGGATATTTATGGGAAAACAGACTCTGTTCTTTTGGTTTGTTTCAAGAGGTTAAGGGGACAGAAATTGAATTACGCTTTTGCTGTTGTCTTCCTCCAAACCCATCCTAACACCCAACTGAAAAACGATCTTACAGAACTGTGTAGTCTAGTATGGTAGCCACTTCCTACATGCAGCTATTAAAATTCAAGGTTAAATTTTTCTTTTTTAAAATTAAATTTAAAAACTTTAAGTGAAAATTGCATTTCTTCAGCTCACGGCAGCTGTACTGGATAGCACAGATATAGGACGTTTTCGTCATCATGAAAGTTCTATGGACAGTACTGCTCTATAGCAATGGTGGCCATTTTTGTTATTACGCCAAGCCCCTAGTTCTACCAGCTTGAAGTGTGGGAAGATCTTGGAAGATGGCAGAAGCTGTCATCATGGGGGCTGCCACATCTCATAAGCAAATCATCTTTTCATTTTTTTAGACTCAGAAAGGGGCCTCTTTGCTGAGAAGCCATGTTCCTTCCATGCTGAAGAACCACCATCCATCCTGTGGCATGAACTGGCCACAAGAAACCATGTGGTGGTGAACTGGAGAAGGCTCTGGGTTGTGATTCAGAGGGCACGGGCCCTCACCTCAGCTCGGTGACTAGTTTTTTTGTTTTTCTTCTCTACAACCGCTCGGAACCCCAGTCTCTGCATCCATAAAATGGGAGTAACCAAACCAACCTGGCTGGCTAGGTAAACATAAAGGTATAACATCCCAAACGTAGGAATCTGAGTCTTGCAAAGTGACCGCATCAGTAGCATACGTTTGGGAATTAGTGCCCACAGATGGAAGGCGTGAATAATGTAGATGTTCTTACTCTGGCTCTTCCATGGGGACTTCTGGGAAGTCTGTCTGTGGGTGAAGGTTGTGACCTCTGATCCACTGCCTCTAGGGGACATCTTAGCTGTGTTTTCTTGACACATTTAGTAAGAGAGGTATATGTAATCCTCCCCGGTATTCAAAAGAGACCCACAGATCCAGATGCTCTTCAGAACAGGTAATGTCATATAGATTACACCCCTTTGCAGGGCTACCCTGTCCATGTCCCTAAAGGGTAATTTCTCCAACCACCAAAAGAGAGCACAGCGGTTTGCCCTAGGTGGTATCAACTTTATTTCAGACCTGCCCCAAAGGGGGCAGTTTGAAAACCTTAAACAGAGGTCATCGTACATTTACTGCCAGGTGTCCTGATTATTTGAAGCTGAAAGAAACTGATGTTTATGCCTGTCTATACTGTCTAGTCTTGCTTACCTGTGAGAATAAAGCACATATCTTTGTTTTGATCTGTCCTCGCCTGTGACATGATTTTTGAGTCCTACTCTTTGGACCCAAAGAAGCAAGCAATTCACCACCGGGGCCAAAGGAAGAGATGATTCTAATATTTCTCAGTTAGAATGTTGCTACTTTGTACCCATATACAAGTTGCTTTAAAGATCATGACCATGGACCACACAACAGCTGCCATGTTGACAGCAGTAGTCGTGGAGGTGTAAAATATATGCAGTTGTATTCTGTATTCTGGAGATATCTTTAATTTTTTTTTTTTTTTTTGAGTTGGAGTCTCACTCCATCGTCCAGGCTGGAGTGCAGTAGCACACTCACAGCCACCCCAGCGTCAACCTGCTGGGCTCTGACCATCCTTCTGCCTCAACTTTCCAAGTAGCCAGAACTACAGGTGCGTGATACCACACCTGGCTAATTTTTTTTATTTATTGTGGAGACGAGGTTTTGCCAAGTTGCCCAGGCCAGTCTTGAACCTGCGGGTTCAGGCAATCCACTCACCTGGGCCTCCCAAAGTGCTGGGATTACAGGCTGAGCCATCGAGCCCAGCTTGGAGATATTTTTAGAGGAGAGAGGGGATACCCACCACACGGTGGCAGTTCCCAAACCTTAGCATCATCCTTAACTAACTCGAAGGGTTAGTTAAAACTCAAATTGTCTGGTCCTACCCTCTGGGTTTCTGATTCAGTTGACCAGGGGTGGGTCAGGAATAGGGCTTGAGAATGTATATTTCCTAGGTCCCTAGATGATGCTGATGCTGCTAGTCCAAGGACTACACTGAGAATCACTACTCTGGGACCTTCTCAAACTTGATTCTAGATGGACACATGCAAGAGGCACTGTATTTCTCAAAACATGTTTCCTTTAGTGTGATACCAACTTGAGTCGCTTAAGCAAATGACAATAGTTAATTCGTCAGCTCTTACTATGTTCCAGGCACTATTTTAAGAGCCCAAATATACTAACTCATTTCATCCTCACAAAAATGTATAAAGGATGTATCATATTATCGTCTCTATTTGACAAATATGACCCAAAGAAGGAACCTTCCTAAGGCTACACAGCAAAGTGAGTATTAGAGCTGCTGTGTGAACACAGGAAGTCTGGCACCAGAGGCTACAGCCACTGTCCTGCACTGCCTCTCCCTCCAGCCCTGCTTTCCTTCCCAACCTTAACCTTGTCCCTGGGCAAATGACACCATCCCTTTAAAAGAGTCCTCCTTGGAAGTCTCCCTTAAATGCAACGCTAACAACATCAAGGCTGTTTGACGTTAGCCTCGGCCAAGTTTATTTTTAATACCTAGTAACTATAACAGAGCCCCGTTTCTCATTTGCCTATGGCCTGTCATTTTGGGAGTACCCGGGATTCAATAATTATTATTTTACAAGGAATGTGGAAAGACTTGGCAAATAGAGAGGTGGAAACCTGAGTGAAGGAAGAGAAATAATAAGCAGGAAAGAGAAAATAATAAAGCAATAGGAAGAAGGGTAAAAATAACCAGAAGGAAAGGTCGAGGGCGACGCAACGTGGGAGATAAGGACAGGAGAAAAAAATTTAAAAACGAAACATGCATGGCAGAAAAGTTAAAGTCTGTTTGGATGTCACCCTGAGAAAACAGAAATATAAAATCTAAGAGGAAGACCAGTCAAGAGGAGACAGCAGAGGAAACAAGGCGGAGAGGAAATTCACGGGGAGACGCAGACAAAAGATGCCGCTAATTGGATTTTGAACTCCAGTTATTATACTTGAGCATTTAAGCTACATCAACATTCATCTTCATCTTCAGAATATTTTGCAATCTTTTAAAATACAGGAAACACCACTTGATTTCGTCCCAACAATTCTTGGTGGCTTGTTTATTTTTTCTTGAGCAAGAGAAGTTTCACCGAAGGTTGGCATGCGGGATAAATCTTGTAGAGGAAGGGGGAAAATAACTCAATAGGAAGGAAGGATTCATTGTGACAAGGGCCGGGTCAGGGAAATGGCCGCATAACTGCATTCCTGAAAGCAAAGGCCTGCGAAAAACTAAACCCACACTCAGCCTGTTTGCTCTGCCCTGGGACCCAGCTGGGGTCACTTTGGAGGCCAGTCACAGAGCCTGAGACCCTGAACGTTCTGTTTTAGATTAAGAGCTGGGTTCACCCAACGGGTACAGAGTGGGAAGGAGCAGAGACGACGTCAGCCTCAGGCGAGGGCCAGCGTCCGGCATGGAAGGATTCCATCATTCTGGAACCTTCCTAGGAGTGGCTGTTCCATTCCACGAGGATAAGAATGATGGGTGTGAAGGAGGGCAGCCTTCACTTTTTATTCCATCCCTTCCCACTGGTTGTCAGATTCTTTTCTGTCCATTTCTATCTGGACTTAAAAGGAAGTGCCTGCATCTTAAAATGGTATGCATGCAAAATGTATTATCTTCTCCCCTCCCCCAAATTAGTTCAGATTCAGTTTACCGTTAATTTTCCAGCCATGCAGCTCACAGAGTCACTCTTTCTGCAGTCTTTCAGAACCTACCCTCTGGGGACCCACCTCCCTCTTCCCGCGGCAACCTTGACCCCAGAGGAGATTTGTCTAGGAGGCTGTATTACTAAATTTAATGGAATCTGAGACCCTATTGAATATAATGGAGAGGCAACATTATTTCATGTGCCACTAAGAAGGAAAAAGTCTGTGTATTAAACTAAGATATGCCATTAGCAATAAGATACATGTCAATTTCATAGACATTAGAATGTTACATAAACACTGTCTTAGAGCCTTGACACACGGCCTCTTCTCTATTCAACTGGAGTCTCCTTGAGAGGAGTGACTGTGCATCCTTATGTCACCCAAGGCAGATAGCTTTCTGCATTTCCCAAGCACGTATGTTTGATCATGCATCTACAGAGCACGTTATAACCATTTTGTCCTTAAATCTTCCCAGGAAATTCAGGACTGGGCAGGAATTGAATTATTTTTCCTATTTATAGCTGATTGGTCTGAGGCTTAGAGACATGAACTGACATACCCAGGGCCTCGCCACCAGTAAGAGTTGAAACTAGGACGGGCAGCTAGGTCTGAGTCTAGTTTTTTTGTTTGTTTGTTTGTTGTTTTTTGATGCTTCCGTGTTCAGGAAATAGAAAGTAGAAAGATATAGACTCTTCGCCTCCCACACCAGCTCCTGAGAAAAATCCTACATTGGATTAGAAAATAACAAATGTTCCCATGCCCTCACATGCTCTGGCATGGGGTCCTTTATTTTATGTCTGTGGCAGCTATCTGTCAACGTGCGGTGCTCGGAGCTGATGGTGGGAAGTTTGTACACACCAAGACTATCTAAACAGACCATTAAGTAGTAGTAAAGTAACACATGTGAACGACAGGTCAATAAATCCCCAACAACTTATGTTGCCTGCAAGGAACTGGCTGTTGCTGAGTGTTGTGTTTACATAAAATCGATTTTACAAGCAATCTTAAATAATTAGGAAGGACACCATCATGCAGAAGATACTCTACATTCACTGTAATAGCTTCGGTATTCATCTCATTGATTCCTTTTGTTTGATATTATGTGTGGTTCTTTTTTTCCTCCCAAGCTGCTATCTTCTGTGATCGCTTCTTTACGAGATGCTGAAATACAACCTTATGAGGAACCAAGACACACTTCCTTATCGGTATTTTACAGACAAAAAACCTTGAAGTCACCTATCAGCTGAGCTCTCCTGAAGCTCTCAACTTTATATGTATTTTCCTTTAGTTCTCTAATCTCAAGCTCTTAAAACACTGGGGGACAGATACATTGGGGGAGGGGGTAGGTACCCTACATATTAATCACAAAGGAGGAAGAAAAAATAAAAGAACTATGTTGGATTTTACGATAATAGCAAAGACCATATAGGATAATGTGGGTGTCTCTCTCAGGCTTCTGGCCTTCTAGGTGATGTTTATTCTCTATCAGGTTTAAAGAAAATAGATCTTTTGTTGACATCAAACACCCACTCATGATGCATTGCAAGGGCACAGGATGAAGTCAATGGTCCCACTAGGGACGAAATTTCCTTTAGAAACGCCTATGCCAGTGATACGCAAGCCAGCGGCATCACACCACTGCAGCTGCCCCATCAGGTGGAAGGGAACCACTCTGGCTGGTGACTGTAAAGCCATAAATCCACATTTACCATGGGCCGCTGCGGGTTCCATCTGTTCCCTCAAGTGCCTACGTGAACGAAGTCTCTGCAAGCCATCTGCAAAGTGCCCTCATGCCTGCACGCCGGAGTCTTGTGCTAATGCAGTGGGGCGATTTTGCAACTTCAAATAAGGTTCATTTTAATTGTCATGGTTAAGATCAAATGCTGTGCAGCTGTCTCTCTTCTACAGATGAAAAACAGAACTCTTATGTTCTATGTTTTCATTTAAATTGCTACACTTCAGCGCCTATGTCTAGCAGCAATGTACTGAGCAGATATTTTTGAATTTAAAAATGGTGACGAGGACAAGGCAGTGGAAATATAAGACTCGCAGATTTTTTTTTTTTTAAGTGGACTTTGGCTATTACTTGGTTACTGATGAGTCATGCAAGGGCCTCATACTCTCCATTTGGGAAATGGGTGTGTTGCAAAGTGACTCAAAAGTCCCCACCTGCTCTAAAAGGTGGGCTCTAGATTTGAACTCTCCCTTTTGTGGGTAACTCTAACCTTGCTTGAATTTTTATCTAGGGAATATAACTCAATTTGGAAATTATGTCTCCTTCCTTTTTCTTTATTATCCCAACTAAACCTTTTTTTTTTTGGTAGAGATAAGGTCTCCCCATGTTGCCCAGTCTGGTCTCAAACAATCCTCCCACCTTGGCCTCCCAAAGTGCTGGGATTATAGGTGTGAGCCACTGCATCCAGCCCTCCAATTAAACCTTTATATAAACCAGCCCAGAGGTTTTCAGTTACCATTAATCACCCATTTTAAATGAAGCTTCTTTGTTTCATTTAACTTAATTAACTCTGGTTGGTAATTTTTATCTGCTTAAGAAGACCCACTTCTTATTACTGTACTACAAGTACAAACAAAAAGCAGTTTATATAAAGAAATATCTGGCCTACCCGGGGCCATGCCTAGCATGTATGAATACTCCATTCTGTTAGGACTGTTTATATGACCTGCACATTTGTCTATCTACACATTTCTTCTCTGTCTGCTTTGCAAAGTACAAAAGCAATCCACAGTCCTCAACACTGTTTTGTCGAGTCTCTTTTTCAGTATGGGTTGGTATTTAATCTAACAATAAGGGTAAGAAAAGACGATTAGACAAAGTCCAGGAATACCTCCTGTTCTTTTACTACTGATAAGCTCAATTGCATGGGGCATGTCTGAGAAGAATCTGTCATTAACACAATATACTATTTGTCCAAACATCTGTAAGTCACATTATTTCTCTACAAGCGAGTGATAGAAAAAGCAAAAACAAGATGGGTAATTAATCACTTAGTATTTCTCAAGAAACACCAAAAAAAAAAAAAAAAAAAGAAAAGATTGAAAGAAGAAGAAAAACAAGGATTTTATCATGATTATGAAATGAACCACCCAGGTCCCACCAGGGCCACATTTTAGACATGGCATACTGGGGAGGCTGTGGGGACCCTGGGGGTTAAAACAGGGCCAATGCCTGAGGACACCCAAGTAGTTCTTATTTCTTTCAGAAGGAAGTGGAGATTCAGATTTGCACATCTTCTCTATTTGTGTTGGAATTGCTTCCACCAGGGTTGTGGGAAACGCAGATGGCTGGAATGAGTCCAGTGATTCTTGGGATCGCCTGATACCATGAGGAACAGGTAGACCTGGGGACAACAGTTCAAGTGTTCATTAATGCCAACTGAAAAGAAATAGTGTGGTTTACTGGCTATCCACAGCTGTCAAGGTGATAGGGAATTGTACAGGTAGGTGTGCTTCTACACATCTGTCAGCAAAAAGCCTGTTTCCAAATAAAAAAAAATCTCCTACTCAGGAATAGAATGTGTATTATTGACTGTCCCGGGAGGACTTTGGTTTCCCAGAACAAGAAGTGAATGACAAGGTGACATAAAGACAAGGTCATGTCTGGGGCCTTGAAAACTGGTAATTACTCATGGAGACAAAAATGTCTTCCTTCGGTGTACTCTACACTGACAAAAGGTAATATTTTGAGACAAATTGGAATTTGACTACATGCATTCCACAGACAATAACAGAGTTCCTACTATGTGTTATGCATTTTTCTGAGCAGTTAGTAAGGCTCCCAAAGTGGGAGGCAGCACTAATGGTAAGATATCCAAAGTGGACTGAGCAAAATGCCATTTCATGTGATTGATTCTACATAAATTAATAATAATTTGACTTTGAGGTTTTCTTAATAAACAGGGCAATACATCATTAGGCCTGCAAGAAAACAATACTGTAAGAGCTAACATTTACAGAGTACTCCCCGTGGGCCAGGCGTGGTCTCAAGAGCTCTGCATGGATTAGCTCATTTACTCCTCATTAATCCTGAAGAGTCAGATGTCACATTATCCCCATTTCATAGATGAGGAAATTGAACCACAGGGAGGTTCAGTAACTCTCAAGGCCACATAGCTAGTCAATGGTAGGTGGGGATGTGAATCCTGGAAGTCTGGCTTCAGAGTCCAAGCTTTTAATCATTCTCTCTTAAAAAAAAAAATTGGTAAGGTTCACTGATTATAGCTGACCACAAATAGTGCCTCAGTTTTGATTGGGCTCGTGTGTCCCAGCATACGTCTACATTTCTACATAGAGAATTTAGAGGGAGAAGAGACTGTGCAAATCCCCTTACCAAACAGGTGGTGATCTTCTATTAACTGATAGATACTGACATGTGGCCCCTCAAAGAATCCAAGTTGGCTTCAAACAAATGCAACACGATTTAGCTGATATGTACTAGCCCATGCAATCCCTTTATCCATCAAAATGGTAAGATGGTGCTTCTTGGATCCCAACAATTAGTCAAAAGAAACTGATGTCCTTGTCTGACTCCACAATTACCATCCTACTGCAGAGCTCCTTAGTGAGGGGGTCACCACTTATATTAAACCAAGAACAGCACCTAGTGCAGGAAACCTTCACAGTTAGGGACTGATGGCTGTGATGTTTCCTTCAACACCCACTGTTCTCGAGATATAAAATAGATCATCATGATGAGGTGATTCAGCTCCAGCGACAGGGTGGGAGACATACATCGCTATCATTGAGAAGGCATTGGCTCACCTACTATGCGTCGGGTCCAATACTTATTGCCTTGTTTGAAGCTAATGATTTTTCAGAGGTGGAATATGCTGATGGATGATGATTTTCCAGGTTTCATTTTCTCCCTGGCAGATCTCCTGTAGCACAGTTTTGGTGACTAGCACCATGGAGTAATGATTTTTCATTGTTTGTTGACAATCTTGTTTATTTCTCTTGGCTTCAAGTTTTCAGTAAAGGCTATTCTCAGCCTGGAGGAAAATCAGTGCATCTAGTACTAAATAAAAGGAAATGGGCTTCAGAAAAAGTATCCCAGAAAAAAAAAAAAGAAGAAGAAACATAAAATCATCTTAAAGTCTTCTCTGTGGTGTTTTCTTGATGTGGTCCTGTAGTTTTTTGTAGGCAAAGTCAAGGAAAGAACGACTCAGAGTAGCTAAATTTCTGCGAAAGTCATTAGCACCTGAAGAAAGACATCTTGTTCATTCTGAAGTGGTCACACGTTTTAGGCGGAATCCATTTGTGCCAGAAGGAGTCTGCTTTCCATTTGCCCTTCCAGATCTAGAATCTACTCTCCACTCTTCTTCTTGTCCTGGGAGGCTAATGTCTATTCTGGCTTCTGGTGGGAGACCGATTGGCAGGAAAAAAGGAGCTAAGTTGACATGCTTATTCCCTAGCTCCCTCCCAGGTGGGGGCAGTTCTGTGACTGAAGACCCCTGGCCGCTGTGGGGTAGCTTTCCCTACACTCTCCAGGATTGGGTTGGGTAACCATTTCCTGTGCCCTTCCGGTCTAGGCATGGTAATGATGCCTTGCTAATGCTCGTACCGGGCACTGTATCATCTCTTGTTGATCTCCCTGAAGCCTATCCACATCTTCGGGTGCTTCTCCATCAGCCTATCTGTTTCCTGCTGGGAACGTCAAGTCTGGTCTGTGACAACAGGTCCTGAGACTTGTCTACCTGTTCCGCAATCCTCAGATCCTGCTTTGTGTTTCCTGCTGTTTCCTGGTGTATAGTCTGAGCATGTGATGTGTGGATGCATTTGCCTGACTGTGATCTCTAGGTGCTGACTGACCTGACCTCAGTCCCCGGTTTCCATATCCAGCTCCATCCACTCGGCCCACCTACCCTGACCCACTCACTCTGTTCATGCCTCTGCTTGGGCCTCTGGAGGTTGAGGAGGATTCTAGTGTGAACTTGACTTTGTCTTCCAGGAGCTTGAAATATCGAGCTATACCTGAGGTTTTTATGTAACCATGAGCCTCTCTCACTTAGTTTTTCTTTTGTAATTTAATATATGATAGTTTCCCAACCACGGACTCTATCTAGCCAATCATTGCTCTGGCTTCTCATCTGTGAGCTACCCTGGTTTCCGGTTCATTCTTTTCCTGCCTACTCCCCATTACCTGTGCTGGAAGTCAAGCCAAGACAAAGACAAATGACTTCTCTGTCTGGAGATAGTTCAAGTGACTGATGGATATCCCATGAGAGAACTGACTCACAGTTGGAGGGGAGTGTGAGAGGTTATATGGCCCCTGCCATGGTAATGGAAGGGAGATTATAGTTACATCCTAAAGTGCAGACCTTAGGACTATGAAGAAATTAGTGTTTCATTGTTATTGTTGTTGCCCAGGCTGGAGTGCTGTGGCATGATCACAGCTCACTGTAGCCTAAACCTCCTAGCCTCAGGTAACCTTTCTATTTCAGGCTCCTGAGTAGCTGGGACTACAGGCACATGCCACCATGCCTGGCTAATTGTTTTGATTTTTGGTGGAGAGAAAGTCTTGCTATGCTGTCTAAGCTGGTCTTGAATTCTTAGGCTCAAGCAATCCTCCTACCTCGGCCTCCCAAAGTGTTGGGATTACAGGCATGAGCCACCATGCCCAGCCCAATTAGTTCTTGAAGTGCTTTAGAACATTAGGTGACTGACCTACAGACTGGCTCTTATAGCTAAAAGTGATTAAAGAAGAAGAAATATTTAGGATCTCTCAACACTAATGTTGACTCTGACTTCTGGAAAGTTCTTATTATTCCTTGTCTTTCCAGCTAAACAACAGCAATGTCACAAAGTATAAAGGTCTGCCATGTGCCTTCTAATGTTCTTCATTGTTTTTCTGGACCTCCTTACTTACTGGATCCTCTTCCTTAATTTCCTATGTTGCTTTCTCCTCTGGCAGAACTTTAAGTGTGGTAGACCCCAAGCTAAGGCCCTTTCTTATTTTCCCTGTCCATATTCTTTTTCTCACTCTCAGCAATCTCACCTTGACCATGAATTTAAAAGCTAACTACATGCCAAAGATTTCAAAAATTATGTCTCTAGTCCTGACTTCTCTCCCCAACTCTAGACTTCTATAACTAATAGCCTGCTTGACTCGACTGTGTTCTCCCTGGGATGTCTAATACAAATTTCTGACTGACACTTCCAAATCAGAACATGTGTCTGTTGTCCTTCAGTCTGAATTCCTCCCCAACCTGGCTCTTCTAGCATTCTTTTCTTTGTTAGTAAAAGATACCTCTGTTCATCAAATCGGTCATGTCAAAAACCTTCTTGGATTCTTATCTTTTCCTGACACCCAACACTTCCAATCCACCAGTGCATCCTGTGATTCTACTTACAACGCATATCCCAAATCTGTCCATTTCACTCTTTTTTTTTTTTTTTTTTTGAGTTGGAGTCTCACTCTGTCACCCAGTCTGGAGTGCAGTGGCCACTCCCGGCCACCGCAGCCTCGACCTGCTGGGCTCCGGCGATCCTTCCGCCTCAGCTTCTTTTTTTTTTTTTGAGTTGGAGTCTCACTCTGTCACCCAGACTGGAGTGCAGTAGCCGCTCCCGGCCACTGCAGCCACGACCTGCTGGGCTCCAGCCATCCTTCCACCTCAGCCTTCTGAGTAGCTGGAACTACAGGCGCGTGCTACCATGCCTGGCAATTTTTTTTGGATTTAATGTAGAGATGAGGGCTCGCCAAGTTGCCCAGGGGGGTCTCGAACCCACGGGCTCAGGAAATCCACTCACCTCGGCCTCCCAAAGTGCTGGGATTACAGGCTGAGCCACCGAGCCCAGCCCATTTCACTCTTTCTAAAATTAAAAACTACCATCTTCTCTTGCCCATGGAATATCACAGCCTCCTAATTGGTCTTTTGGCTTCCACTATTATGTCTGTTACAAAAATTTCTCCTTGCAGTAGCCAGAGACTGATTTATTAAGATATCAGTGGTTTTCATCTGGGAACAATTTTGTCCCTCAGAGGACATCTGGCAATGTCTGCAGATATTTTTGGTTGACACAGCTGTGGAAAGTAGGTCCTCCTGGCATCTAGTGCACAGAAACCAGGGATGCTGCTACATATCCTAGTATACACATAACAGCCCTCACAACAAAGAACAGTCTAGACCAAAATGTCAACAGCATTATGGTTAAATCAGACCATGCCATGCTCTTGTTTAAAATCTTCCAACGGCTTCTGTGTTTATTTATTTACTTTATTTTGTCATAAAGTACAAGTAAGGATTAACTACACAAGTAGGCTGCATGCAGGTGAACTTTGGGCCTCCAACTGGCCTTCATTTACCCTGGTTTGGGAGCAGATACGCTTTGCTTTTTTGCATGTCTTCCCCCCCTTTTTCCTCCCTCCTTTAGCAGTGCCCAGCAACTGCCGATCCCTCTTTCCGTTTATATTCAAAATCTGAACTTTTTACCATGGCCTACATGGTTTCTAAGGATGTGACCCCTATATGCTTCTTGGGCTCCCTTCTTGGGGTCCCCTCTTTTCCATTTTCATCTTCTGTCGAACAAGCCATTTCACTCTTAGTCTTCAAGGCATGGGCAGTAGCTGGAGCCTGAAATGCCTATCACCCAGATATTCCCAGGGTTCAATGTCAAACGCACCTCCCCAGTGGGGCCTTCCCTGATCACCCAATCTCAAATATCTCTCATACATTTTCTTTCACACCATCATATTTTATTCTACATTTACATTTATTACTCCAATTTTCAGGTTCACTTATTATTTATATACTGATCATTAGCATGCGAGCAAGGAACATTTTCAAACTTTATCCACAAAGCCACAGTAAATGCTCTACAAATATTTGTTGAACGAGTTAACTTCATGCTTGTACAGCAAAGGCTGACTGATTTTGTGGGTTTTTAAGTGGCCTTTTAAGGAACACCTACATGTGAAAATATTTTTACCCCAGCGCCAACATTTATTTAAAAACACTTATTGGGCCTCTCCCACAGAACCCTCCTTATCTCTTAATGTTTGCAATCTTTTCTTTACTGGCATGCAAATTTACTTACTTCTTAATTAATTCAATAATCAGAAAGGCAGAGGCCGTGAAGGGTACTTTGCTCTTAATAATGACTGAGAAGCCAGGTGCAGTGGTTCACGCCTGTCATCCCAGTGCTCTGGGAGGCAGAAGTAAAAGGATTGCCTGAGCTCACAGGTTTGAGACGAGCCTGGACAACTTGGTGAGATCTCATCTCTACAATAAATAAAAAAATTAGCAGAGTGTGGTGGCACACACCTGTGGTTCCAGCTACTTGGAAGGCTGAGTTGGAAGGATCTCCTGAGCCTAGTACGTCAAGGTTGTAGTGGCCATGAGCTTGCCATTGCACTCCAGCCTGGGTGACAGAGAGAGACACCTACTCAAAAAAAAAAAGAAAAAAGAAAAAAAAAAGACCCAGAAACATCTCCAGTCCTGAGGAATCCTCAGGTCTTAACCGTCAGTACTATCTTCCAAGAAATCAAATCTGATAATATCACTTATTTGCTTATGATTTACTCTGTCAGCACTGAAGTGGGTTGGATGGTGCCCCCTCCCCTGAGATTTGTCCACATCCTAACCTCCAGAATCTGTGAATGTGATCTTATCTGGAAAAAGGGTTGTCTTAGTTCATTTTGTGCTGCTTTAACAGAATACTCGGGACTGGGTAATTTATTAAAAAAAACAGAGGTTTATTTCTCTCAGTTCTGGAGGCTGGGAAGTCTAAGGACAAGGGGACCACATCTGGTGAGGGCCTTCTTGCTGTAGGCAAAAGGACAAGAAAGCATGTGTGTGAGAGAGAGAAAAAGGAAGGGGGCCAAATATCCTTTTGTTAGAAACCCATTCCCACTGGAACAAACCTGCTCCCAAGCTAACCATATCAATCCATTTGAGAAGGCAGAGCTCTCATGAGCTTATCACGTCTTAAAGGTCCCACTGTTCAACACTGTTGCACTGGGGGGGTTAAGCTGCCAACCCCGAACTTTTGGGCACCCATTCAAGGGTCTTTGTAGCTGTAACAAAGCTAAAGACCTCCAGATAAAATCATCCTAAAGTATCCAGGTGGGCCCTAAAGGCAATGACAAATGTCCTTACTAGAGATGTATGGATTCCCACTGCTTTACAATCTGTCCATGCAGTGGGTGCGTACGTTAAAAAAAAAAGAGAGAGACACATGGAAGAGAAAGCCATGAGAAGCCAGAGACAGAGACAGAGTGGGGTTACTCAGCCATGAGTCCAGAAGCTCCTGGAGCCACCAGAAGATGGAAGAGGCAAGGATCTTCTCCTGAAGTGTCTAGATGGAGTGCAGACCTGCCGGATTTGGAACTTTTGGCCTCCAGAGCCCTGAGAGAATACATTTCTGTTGTCTTTTTTTAAAGGATTCGTTAGCATTTAATGGACCTCCCTCATGTGGTTTCAAACCACAAGGACACAGGCTCCCCCCACATCTTAATCTTTTCCTCAGCTCTTCGGCTGAAGAATTTGGTTTTCACGATGACAGTCTGCTTTGGGAACCTTTCCTTTCCCAGAACTTTGTAGTAACCTGATTGCACCACATCAGTGATGGGAGGAGCTCTAGTCTTGTCTTTATCAGCATTCACCCTTGTCTGCTCACTGACTGAAGTCCACAATTTATCAAGGTTGACAGTTGGGCAGAAGCTCCGGTTCCTCTTTAAATGGTAATGCCTCATACCAACTTTCCCAAAGTTTCCTGGGTCATATTTGTCGAAGTTGATCTTGTGGTGATGCAAGCCATCAGCATTACCACAGCATCCCAGGCGCTTTAGGTGCTTGCCGATACAGCCATGGCTGTGGCTCACGTGACCCTAAAGTTTCCGGGTCTTCCTCAGTCTGGATGGCATGTTGGTGGTCAAGACAAAAAAAGACTTTCTGTTGTCTTAAGCCACCAAGTTCAAGACCATTTGTTACAGTGGCCACAGGACACAAATATAAGCACCTAATACATTCCTGGTTTTCCAGCAGTCGTTCAAGGCTCTCCTGGCATCGGCCTTTGCCTGCTTCCCAGCTCGTCCCCAGGTTCTGCCCTCCACACCCACGCCTTTCCTAGGCCTGTGTCCACCACATAAGCCTTGCTTAAGTCCGAGAGCATTGTCTGTGTCCTCCAAATGCTCAGTCCTCTGTCGTACTCAAGCTGGTCTTGTCGCCCACCCTGTTCCTCCAACTGCTTTCTGCTCCAGTGAAGCCAGACAACTCCTGCTCATATTTCAAGGCCCAACTTCAAGACCTTGGTTCCTTACTCTTCCTCAAGGCACTTCTGTGAGTATCTTACTGCCCTTGTTATATCAGTTACTTCCTTATGGAATTCCCATAGCTTGGGGGCATACATGACTCTACCACTAATATTTTTGCTAGTGTTTTTTGATGATCAATTTTTCTGAATTAATTTTAATGATCAAGTACTTCATGAATACAATCTCATTTAAAAGAGTATCAACATACCCCTTTAACCACATCTCCACCCAGCTTGTATTTTTCTAGACCTGTTTTATCTATATAAGTAAACCTTATAAAATGTATAGTATAAAATCGCTTCTCAACCTTTTGGCTAAGATCAGGCGTAGTACACGTTTTAAAATATATGTTATATGTGCATATCTATGTATGTGTATATATACACACACATATGCAACACACACTCTCTCTATAAATGTATACACAGTGTGTGTATTTTGTTCAGCTCTGTGCCTTTTCCTTCAGTTCTCCTTCTAAAAGAACACTTAAGTTGTTTCCAATTTATCATGCTAAAAGCAATGCAGAAATGAACACTTTTGAATATGCTTCCTCATGCCAATGTGAGGGCATTGCTTGCAGTTAGATACAAAGGCGCAGAATCACTGAATAGGCACATATTTTAAATTTCAGCAAACACTGCCAAATCCTTCCTCACGGTGACACTGGAATCTTATCCACAGAATCTAAGTGCTGTGAGGACCGGCATCTTGTTTATTCCTTTCATTGTCACATTCCCACCTCCTTAGAATAGCGCCTGGCACATAGTAGGCATTCAATAAACATCTGTAGCATAGATGACACTTTCTCTTTTTTGATAGAATGTGAGCTGCTTCTGGGCAGAATTAATGACCTGTCCTTTCTGGATGCCCAGTGCCTTATACAAAATAAGCATCTCAAATATTTATTTATCATCGAGTTAATGAAAACATATTCTCAGCACGATAACCCTGCCCCAGGTATTTCAGTTCTCTGCGGATTAGCACGTGGGTGCTTATCAGAATCTGAATAGGTGAAAGAAACTGCCATGGAATTTAAAAATGGAAATTACGTTCTCAACCTACTCCCTCCCTAATTGCAAAGGATTATAACTGGGGACTTCACATATCCAGTACACAAAATGCAAGAAGTATTTGAAATAGGTAACTGGGTTTTTTTTACATGGAAGTAGGGCTTTTTCAAGAACATATGAAAAAACGATGTGGCTCACCTCCCTCACTTGTGATCCCACCACAGGGCACGTGGACAGTAGGATATTACTCAACAGGGACAAACCACCTGTTAGAATTTGCAGTATGAAATCGGGGCTAGACTAAGAAGGGCACTGGGTCCCATGGGCCAGCACTGGGGAGCGTCATAATGATTTCATTCAGAACGCCGTGGACACACCTGGAAACCTACTTGCCGTCAGGATAGGATAATAAACTCATCGGTCAAGGCCAGGACTGTGTGTCAGCAGCTCGGGATGCAAAGCAGACCCAGGAAAGCGGTGACATGATGACATGAGTTTTCAGTGAAAACATATACAATTCCTTATAAGCAGATTAATGCCTCTCTTGTGTGTGTATAGATGACTGGCGGTCTTCAGCTAATGAAAGCGTGTGGGTGTGCACATTCACGTGATGCATGACAGGGAACATCTTTGAACTTGCCTGTTGACGTATAAGTGCTATATACATAGTATACATCCTAATGCTGACGTGTATGAAGGATGGACACTAAGTTTCTTCTCAAAGTAGGTGCCATATTCATGACCAACTCTGATGCCTGTTACACTGTTTAAAGAATTCTTCCTTTTCTCTAAAATGCAAGAGAAAAGTTCTCAACTGCCTACTCTACAAATTCCCAGGCCTTCATAGTTCATGGAACAATTAAAACAGCTAACCAATAAACACATCTGGAGTCCGCTAATGCTTGCCAATTCTTCATTTTTCCAAGGAAGAACATTAAAAAGGAAAAACAACTGTTATTGACTGCCACCACCATTTCATAAAAGGACAAAAATTTTAAACCCCTAGTCCTCCCAAAAGGTTAGGAAAAACACTCTCAGAATAAAGAGAAGTCTTTTAGTTTGATACATTTTTGGTGTATAAAGAATTTAGGTTTAACAAAATATCTTCCTTCCATCCAACTTTTTGTGTATGAAAAATTTAGGTTTAAAAAAGTATCTTCCTTCCTTTTTCTTTCATTCTCCCTCCTCCCTTCTTTCTCCCTTTCTTTCTCTCTTTCTTTCTTTCTTTCTGAGTCAGGGTCTCACTCTGTCATACAGACTACAGTACAGTGACACAATCCTGGCTCGCCACAGCGTCAACATTCTGGGTTCAGATGATTCTCCCTCCTCAGACTCCCAAGTAGCTGGGACTACAGGTGCATGTCACCACATCCAGTTTTGTTTGCTTATTTGTTTTTTTGAGTCAGCATCTCAATCTTTCACGCAGGCTAGAGTTCAGTGACACGCTCATGGCTACCAAAGCCTTGAGCTGGAACTACAGGCATGTGACACCATACCCAGCTAATTTTTTGATTTATTGTAGAGACAAGGTCTCGTCAAGTTGCTCAGGCTGGTCTTGAACCCCTGGGCTTAGGGAATCCTCTTGCCTCCACCTCCCACAGTGCTGGGGTTACAGGGATGAACCATTGCACCTGGTCTAATTTTTGGGGGGGAGTTTTATTTTAGAGTTGTGGGGAACATTGGCGGATATCCTACATATGTAAATTGCATGCAGGTGAATTTTGGGCTTCCAGCAAGCCGTCTCTCTCCCTGGCAGTGAACCTGGAACCCACTGGGTGGCTGTGTGCCCCTTTTCCCTCCTCCCTCCCTCAGCAATGTCCAGCATCTGTTGTTCCCACCCTTGTGCTTGTGGTTCCAGTGATCAGGGTCCACTTATGAGTGAGAACATGTGGTATTCAGTTTTGTATTTCTGTGACAGCACACTTACAGTGATGGTCTTCAGCTGTATCCATGTTGCTGCAAAGAACATGACTTTATTCTTTATGGCTGTGTAGTATTTCATCATGTTCATTTTTAAATTTTTTGTAGAGATAAGGTCTCGCTATGTTGCCTAGGCTGGTTTCCAACTCCCGGGATCAAGGGATCCTTCCACTTTGACCTCCCAAAGTGCTGGGAATAAAGGTGTGAGCTACTGCACCCAGCCAAAAATATGTTCCTATATATTCTAATTTCACAGAGAAGCACTGAAAACTTGATGGCCCACATGCCCCAGCAAGAGAACCAGCGTTGAAACCATCTTTCCAGCCTGACTGCCTCAATATTCCTTCGATCCTTCTGAAATTCTCCTATGAAATCCAGCAGCCATGTTTCTGCTGGGCTAAGGAGTTGATGCAATTCTACCAGCATTTATCAAAGCCCACTCTGAGCTCAGCCCTGAAATAGGTGTCTTGCCAAAAAATACGAAAGAAGACACGCTGTCCTGTAAGTTAACGTGTGTTCACTCCTGCACTCCCTTTTGCTATTTCAGAGGAAGGAGTTCCTGGCAAATGTGACTGATGCCGTGATGCTGGGCATCAAAAGAGGCTGCCCCAACATTATCATCGCTTGGGACTGTCTGCCAAATGAGGCTCTGTGCCAATGGTGAAGACCCAATGTTTCAAGTAAATATTGGTAAGCATGTCTGTCCCTGGCAGTGTTATTCCTGGTGCTATTCCAACCCGAGAAAATACCAGAAGGAATCTCTTGAGAGCTCTAGTCTCACATGTTTAGACTGACAAGAAGGAAACGCTTGGCTAGCATAAGGAGGGTAGGACACAGGCTGCCCGTTGAAGGGTCATTCTCTCCTCCCACTCCTTCAGTCCAGATTCCTTTATGACATTCTGTCTGTTGCTACAGTCTTGAAGATTCTGCCTCAGAAAAGGCAAACATGGCTAAGTCTGGACCTAATAATACGTTCCCTACTTGAGGAATAACAGGTTTACTTTATGAGGCAAAGTGAGGCCCAAGTACTATTCTGAATGTGAGGATCATTTTTAGGAAATGCTGTTACTCAAGACCCTCCAGAGACCCCATCCACTCTGTACCACAGAGAGGTTATTTGTACACACAGAGACCCAAAACATGGTGGTAGTGAAATATTAATGACTCGATATGGATTCTTAAGCTCAAGTCTCCTTCACAAAGGAAAGCTTTTTGAAAAGGTGGTTGAGTGGTGTTTAGGAACCATGAGCTACAAATAATTTGCACCCTGTAAATTACTTCCTTCATGTTTACTTGTCCAATTACCCTCTCCCCATTATCAAAGCTCTGGTTTTGACTAGTTTTCTAGGAATCTTAGTGCTATCCACAGGGATTCAAAAGCCCTTCAGAATACAGATGCTTCACTAACCTGATTGCTTGTTTCATACAAGTAGTGCTTAATTGCCATTTTTGTGCAGATATTATTTGTTTTTTTGAGTTGGGGTCTCACTCTGCTGTCCAGGCTGGAGCGTAGTGTCACGATTATGGCTCACGGCAGCGTCGACTTCCTGGACTCAGGTGATCTTCTGTCCTCAGCCTCCTGAGTAGCTGGTACTACAGGCATGGACTCAGCTAATTTTATTTGAGTTTTTGTAGAGATGAGATCTCGCTATGTTGCTCGGGCTGGAGTGCAGTGGCACGATCACAGCTCACTGTAGCCTTGACCTTCTGAGCTCTGGCAATCCTCCTTCCTGAGCCTCCCAAGTAACTGAGACTACAGGTGTGTGCCACCATGATCGCTAATTTTTTAATTTTATTATTATTTTTTGTAGACATGAAGTCTTGCTATGTTGCCCAGGCTGGTCTCAAACTCCTGGGCTCAAGCAATCCTTCCAACCTCAGTCTTCCAAAGTACCGGGATTACAGGTGTGAGCCATTGTGTTCAGTCCGGATGTTGTTTTCATATATTTTTGTCACTTATTTAGCTAACAAGGCCTTTGATATAGTAAGACCTGTGTGCCACAAGCTCAACACAAACAAAACAGTTACATTGAGGAGACGATAAAACATGGCATGGAGTGGGGAGGAACACATGACTGGAAGATGATCAACTGTAGGATCAAACCTTGCCGCCACCACTTATTAGCCTTGTAAATGAGGCAAGTTTCTTAGTCTCTTTGAGCTAAACCTTCCCATCTTTTAAATAAAAATGACAGCACCAATATTACAAGGTGGTAACAAGTACTAAAGAAAATGTATGTGAGCTTGTGGCACACAGGTCTTACTATATCAAAGGCCTTGAATGGAGAGTCTGGTTATGTCTCACCTCTCTAGGGAAAAAGTCAGTAGTAATCTATCCTAACACTCTCCCTGAAGATTCTTACAGTTTTAAAAGTGCGGTGTTGCTGGGTGTGGTGGCTCATACCAGTCATCCCAGCACTTGGGGAGGCTGAGGCAAGAGGATTGCCTGAGCCCAGGGGTTCGAGACCAGCCTGGGCAACTTGGCGAGACCTCATTTCTACAATAAAACAAAAAACGAGCCCAGCATGGTGGCACACACCTGTGGTTCCAGCTACTTGGAAGGCTGAGGCAGAAGGATCGCCTGAGCCCAGAAGGTTGAGGCTGTGGTGGCCGTGAGCTTGCCACTGCACTCTAGCTTGGGCGACAGAGTGAGACTCCGACTCAAAAGAAAAAAGTTTGGTATTAAAAAAAAAGGCATTTCCTTTTTTTTTTAAAGGTACCCCCTTTAACACTTCTGTCTAAGAGGGAGGGTCCCTATTCTTCTCCTTGAATGGACACAGTTGTGACCACTTCTGTATGGCAGAAATGTTGCTGGGTGATTTCCGAGGTTAGGAGAAGCTAAACTGTTTCCACCTTGTTCACGGAAACAGTTGTGTGGGAGCCGCCTCAGAACACACGTGACCACCCGGCGGCCTCCATGTTGTGAGGAAGCCAAGCCACACAGAAGGCGAGTCTCTGTGCTCCACAATGCCAGCCTTTGAATCACCCTAGCCCAGGTGACAGACATGGAGGTGACTATTCCTTCACGCGACTCCAATCTCCAGGCTTCAAGTCACTCATGGACTTGGGGCATTTTTAACTGAGACTTGAGACATCATGGAGCAGAGCTAAGCCATTCCTCTCGTGCCCTGGTCAAATTCCCAGAGAATCTGTGAGCAGAATAAAATGGCTGTTTTATCCCCCTAAATTGTGGGGTGGTTTGTTACGCAATTGCAACTGGAACACAGAACAAATTTTCAATTCTGGGGGAAGGTAGAAAACAGGAATGCCTTATTTGCCCTTTTTATGGCACACAGAACGTTCTGGGTAAAGGGATTGGAGTCCAGATGGTCTCATTTTATGTGCCGCCACATTCAGAAGAAATTTTAGGACCTTCGAGTGGTGGCAAACTTTTTCTGGACATCCCCAAACAACTATCAAAACAAAGCCCAAGATGAATACCAAATTGAAAACTTAGATCTTGCAGAATCAAATGATATGAATAAGTAATCAAACACAAGGATAATCACATAACTGAGACATATTCTCAGAAGCGCAATGGAAGCTAATGATCAAAAATAGCTTTTTTTGTTTGTTTGTTTTTGAGTCACCCAGGCTGGAGTGCAGTAGCACGCTCATGGCCACTGCAGCCTTGACCTGCTGGGCTCAGATGATCCTTTCGCCTCAGCCTTCCAAGCAACTGTAACCACAGGTGTGCACCACCACATCTGGCTAATTTTTTGATTTAGTGTAGAGACGAGGTCTCACCAAGTTGTCCAGGCTGCTTGAATCCCTGAGCTCAGGCAGTCCTCTCGTCTCCACCTCCCAAAGTGCTGGGATTACAGGCATGAGCCACCCCACTCGGTTCAAAAATAGTTTTAACAGGAGCACAGATACATTTTAATTGCCATAACAATGAAGTATTTATCTATATGTTTTACCATGAGAGGGAGCCTGTACAAATCTTTCAGAAATTTCACACATTTAAAAGGCAAATGATGGCAGAAATACATTGTACCAAGTTTCATGTTGAATTACAGATGAGCAAAGGGCAAAACTACTAGGCATGGCTCCTCATCTCTTCCTGTCATCTTCCCCATCAAATAGAAACAACCTTTACTGCAGCATTCAAGGCCCTGTACAACCCAGTCCAAGTGTATCTTCCATCACTTCCCTGCTTCGTTACATGCTCAAGCCAAATGGTTCCTGCCGAATCTCTTACCAGTGCTGCACGTTCCTGCCTCTGAGTCTAAATTCTTCTTTCTGCCTAGGACACATGTCCTTAATCTTGGGTTCATGGATGGGTCTTAGGGAGTGTGTGAGCCTGCGGGGGTGAAGGTCACATTTCGTGTCGGTCTGCATGTGCGCATTATTTTGGAAAGGAGGAACACGGGATTCACCAGATGACAAAGGGGGCTGCGAGTCACAGTTGTTTAAAAGTTACATACATACTGCCAGGTGCAGTGGCTCAAGCCTGCAATCCCAGCACTTGGGAGGCCTAGGCGAGAGGATTGCCTGAGCCCGCAGGTTTAAGACAAGCCTGGGCAACATGGTGAGACCTCGTTTCTATAATAAATCCAAAAATTATCCTGGTGTGGTAGCACATGCCTGTAGTTCTGGCTGCTCGGAAGGCCAAGGCAGAAGGATCACTGGAGCCCAGCAGGTTGACGCTGGGGTGGCTGTGAGTATGCCACTGTGCTCTAGCTTGGACGATGCAGTGAGGTTTCAACAACAACAAAAAGCCATGTACTATCTCCTTTCTTTTGAAGTAAACCTAATTCCTCTATTCATTTATTCATTTATGGACAGATATTTACCGAGTGTCCACTCTGTGCCAGACACTGTTCCAGACACTTGGGATATGGCAGTGAACACAACAAGCAAGGAGCCTGTCTCTCTTAGGACTCAGATTCTAGCAGAAGCATGTTAACAAGAAATAACAAAATAAACAGAACAAAAACAGATACGTAAATTATATAGCATGCTGAAAGATAAGAAGAATTACATTAAAAAAACAACCAAAAAAATCCTATAGGGAGAATCCGAGATGCTAGGGCATTAAAATTTTAAATACACTGGTCAAGGTAGAACTTTTTTTTTCTTTTTTTTCTTTTTTGAGTCTGAGTCCACTCCAGCATCGATCGGCTGGGCTCCAGCGATCCTTCTGCCTCAGTCTTCCAAGTAACCGAAACTACAGGCGCATACTACCATGCCCGGCTAATTTTTTGGTTTATTGTAGAGACAAGATCTCGCTAAGCTGCCCGGGCTGGTCTCGAACCACGGGCTCAGGCAATCCACTCGCCTCAGCTTTCCAAAGTGCTGGGATTACAGGCTGAGCCACTGAGCCTGACCAGAACTTTTTTTTGAGACAGGGTTTCACTCTCTTGCCCAGGCTGGAGTGTAGTGGTGCACAGTGGTACAATCTCGGCTCATCACAGTCTCAACTTCCTGGGCTCAGGTGATTCTCCTGCTTCAGTCTCCCTAGTAGCTGGGACTACAGTAAGTGCACACCATCATGCCTGACTAATTTTTGCATTTTTTATAGAGATAAATTCTTGTTATGTTACCTAGGCTGGTCTTGAACCCCTGGGCTCAAGTAGTCCTCCCACCTTGGCCTCCCAAAGTGCTGGGATTTCAGGTGTGAGCCACTAAGTCTGGCTTCCTAGTGAACATTTTCATATTTGTCTTTGTTATAGTTTGTATGCTTTTCTCATCTTCCTTCTGGGACAACAAAGACCTCCAATTATGTCCTGTCCAATTCCGTACTCTTTGCTTTGCCTATACAAAATATTGGTTAAGTTGAGTCAAAACAACCTTTTAAGCTTCTTTCAGTTAGATTTTCATATTTCAATGGTCAGGACCTATAGCTGTATTGAAAGTAATCTTTTTAATCTCTTTTTTCTCATTAATCAGCAGTCACCATAAAATCAAAGCTGTTTTTAATTTTTCTTTAGCAAAAATTAGTAAAGATTATCAAATTATCAAACCAAATTTATCTTTAAAACAATAAACTTATTGTCAAAACCTGAGAATATTTGATGTAAATGAAACAGAAAAAAATGTCAAAAGGCAACATTTAAACATTAGTTTTTCCTCCTATAGTTAAACTTAGCTTTGTATTTTGCTTTCACTTAGCTGTGTGCCCTAGCTCTGTGGCCTCAAGTTTCTTATCCAAAAGACCAGAGGGTTCTAAAATTTCATAAATACTTCCTTTGGAAAAATTTCGAATGACTCTGTCAAATCACTAAAATTGCTAAAGATATAGCATTTATTCTGCTTAAAGTGAAATGCGATCAGAATAAGTATCAGTAAGAAATGGAACTTATAGTCAGTAATCTTTACTACAATTCTTTTCTACTAACTTGCAAATAGAGAGTTTTTAAAATATAAAAATAGAGAGTTTATAAAATAAGATTTCTAAGAGTGACAGTGGGCATTTTCTATGTAATGGTAAAAAAGAATTCTTTTTTGAGTTTCTGTTTAGTATTTTTTTCTGATCAATAACAGCTAAGTCTATGATAGATGCATGCCATAAAACATAAGAGACCTACTCACAAGGCAAATAAAATAATTCTCTGTGTTGTGTTCCAAGTGCATTTCAAGAGACTTAGAATGCAATTTGCATGACTAAACTGGATCTCCTGAGTCTTCCATGCAAACTATTTTTGTTAATTATGAGGTTTTGAAAAGTGTGATGCTCACAATGTCTTGCTTTCTTTTCTCTTCAAGATAACAGAGGATTCTATTTAATCATAAATTTTATGATGACTGATAAAAAGCTTTTCTCAAAACGAATATGGGGACACCAGCTGTTGAATGATAATTTTTTAAAAAATTCAAAATATTTTAAAAATTAAAATTTAAAAATAATAATTAAAAAAAAGTTCAGGCTCAGTAGCTAGGAGCAGAAGTCAAACACAGGTGGGGAAGGGACAAAAACAAAGAAACAAAAAGCCCGTCCAGCCAAAGAAACTCATGGCAAGAAGAGGTTAAGTGGCTTTGAGAGAAGTGCCTCATTGTGTGACAAAGAGGTTGAAATACAAAGATTCCATCAGATTATCTCAGATCTGAAAGTCCTCGGAGCATGGGAAGCCAGTCAAGAAAAATCTTGCCCTCAGAAGAGATGGATGGAAAAGATTTTTAAAATTCTCCAAAAGCCGGGCTCGGTGGCTCAGCCTGTAATCCCATGCTTTGGGAGGCTGAGGTGAGTGAATTGCCTGAGCCCACGGGTTTGAGACCCGCCTGGGCAACTTGGCGAGACCTCATCTCTACAATAAATAAAAAAAAAATCAGCCGGGCATGGTAGCGCTTGCCTGTAATTCCGGCTACTCGGAAGGCTGAGGCGGAAGGATCCCCGGGGCCCAGCAGGTCGAGGCTGTGGTGGCTGGGGAGCGGCCACTGCATTCCAGTCTGGGCGACAGAGTGAGACTCCAACTAAAAAAAAAAGAAAAATTCTCCAAACAAACAAACCACCCCAAAGCCAACAACGACTGGTCAGTGATGATTTAAAGAGGCTAGACTCTGATGGGATACCCTGGCATAAACCTTCATTACTACCCTTGGTAATCAGATGTATTTTATTCATTTATTTTGAGTCAGGGTCTCATTCTGTTGCCCAGGCTGGAGTGTAGTGGCACCATCATGGCTCGTCACAGCCTCGACCTCCTGGGCTCAGGTAAGCTTTCTGCCTTAGCCTCCTGAGTAGCTGGGACTATAGGCACATGCCACCATACCCAGCTAACTGTTCAATTTTTTGTAAAGACAAGGTCTTGCTGTATTGCCCAGACTGATCTCAAACTCCTGGGTTCAAGCAATCCTCCTGCCTCAGCCTCCCAAAATGCTAGGCTTATAGGTATGAGCCACCATGCCCAGCCCAGATTTATTTTACAAATATGTATGTAGGTTTTTGTACATGCCAGGCAGTATTCTAAGAGCTTCCCAAATGTTAAGTTAATTTTTTCTGCACACCCTATGAGATAAGCAGTAGCGATATCTTTATTCTCTAGATGATGCCTATAGACACAGAAAGGTGCTATCACTCACTTGTCCAATTTGCACAGCTTGTGAAGAGAAAAACCTGGGATTCAAACCCAGACTGTCTGAACTCAGCGTGTGCTCATGGTTGCTGTGCTATGTCATGCTGCTGGAAGGAAACGAGAGGAAAAAAAAAAAAGATATTGCAAATGAAAGTATGTGCTTCAAAATTTCTACTTTCCGGGTTGGGTGTTATGTGTTATGGCTCATGCCTGTAATCCCAGCACTTTGGGAGACTGAGGTGGGTGGATTGCTTGAGGCCGGGAGTTCAAGACCAGCCTGGGCAACATAGTTAAACTCTGTCTCTACAAAAGTAGAAAGAAAGAAAGAAAGAAAGAAAGAAAAAACCCAAATTCCTACTTTTCCCATTTTATAAAACTCAATAATCCGAGGGAGAATCCTCAACAATTGAACAGCAGCGAAGCACAGGCAGCATTTAAAGTATGACTGTCTCCATATTCCCTAAGTGCCCAATCCCAGCACCAGTAAATCAAACCCAACAACAGCAAAACGAAATGATCATGGCAGTTAATTTAAAATAGGTAGCTGGGATGCATAGTATGGTTACATAGCACGCCTGAAAGGCAGGCATAGACAGACACAAGCAAGTTCAGCTTCCATTTCCACAACATACAAGGAAGAATAATCACTCGGTTTGCTTGTACCCTGGGGAGGCTTTCCACGGCTTACGATAGTTCCTTTTCTCCTTTATCCAAAATAACATAAAATAAAATAAATGAGCAGCTTATGCTCCTGGGTCCAAGAGGATGTTGATACAAGTTTTGGAAATGAGAAGAACGGACCACCCCCAAGAGGAAATTCCAGAGAGGAAAAACATACCATCAGGGTACACACGATCATAACCTGATTTAGCATCCTTTAAAACCACAGTCTCCTCAAGGATTTTCCTGATTACTGTCTTCAGAAGCATGAAAAAGTTACATGGGATTTTTCTGATTATCGAATGCAAAGGCATGAGAAAGTTCCATGAGTCACATGATAGACTTGTCTAATTTGAAGTTTACTGCCAGGCAGTTTGGAGGGTTACATTTTTATTACTGCTACACGACAGTTGTGGGAAACGGAAAATATGTTAGTCAGAAGAAGGCACGCTCTCCAAGTGGACCAGAATCTTTCAACCGAACATTCTTAACCATTTTTGGGTGGGGTGGGAAGTGGAGAAGGTCACGGATCCCTTTTATAATCTGATAAAAGCTATGGATCTATCAGAAAAATGCATGGGCATAGAGTCATAATATACTGCACTGTATTTTATGGGATTCACAATCCTCTTAACTCCCTCTGTCCTTAGAAAGAATTCTATATATTCGGGCCCTCATGGAATTCCACAGATGATTGCAGACAACAGTACAGAACCACTTGAAGGCTGGGCTTCTCGTTACAACTGGGCCAGAGGGCTCTGGGTCTACCTCTAGAAACTCTCAGGCCTCTCCATAATAACCTTCCAAAGAAGGAAATTCGAGTGGAAGCAGAATGGAAATATCCAGCCATCATGGCCACCTTCACTTCAATCTGATTTTGGTTGAAATGGCTTTGTTTCCTCACCCACATTAATGTATCTACTTGGGGGTGAGACGGAAAATCTCCGCAGCAGTTTTTCCCCCAAAGGATATTGATCGTATAGCTAAGAGAATCAGTTATCAGTGAAAACTAACTGGAATCAGATAAAACAGGAAAAGGACTAAGGCCTTCACCGGAATCTCTAATGATACTGCCAAGCACAGAGAGAAGATTTAAATGGTCCAGTGTAAAACTCCACCATCGATTCACTCATTCATGATTTATGAATTAATTTAAGCATGTTCCCATTGAGACCCTACTATGTGACAGACTCGGTGGTCGAGTAATATGCAATTAGTTCAGCAGATTCTGTCTAGGAGTGCCGACACAGTACTGTGGGAATTCAGAGCCAGGTTTCCTGCCTGCTGGTGTCAACTTCATCACCACCCATCAACGAAGGAAGCAGAGGAGACAACCAAAAGCCACACCTTGGTCCCGGGCTCTTGTGGGTCTGAACTGTAAAGGCAGCTGTGTGTTGATGAAGATGAGGGTGATTATACCTCCAAAAAGCAGGTAGGGTTCTCACTCTATTTCTGTATTTTAAGTGGCTCACATACTACTTGGTATACAAGAGGTGTACCATTAATGCTTGCTGAGTAGATGAAAGCTTTCCCTTCGCACTTGGTAGTTCAACGACTTCATAATAGGCAGTGTAGTCATGGTCATCCCTATTATACAAACGAGAAAACTTAGAGAAGGTAAGTGAATGTCCAAGGGTAGCCCAGTTCATGTACTGCCAGATGTCTGTCTAGAATTCAGTTATTTTCAGCTCCCAGCCCAATGTTCTTGTCACCATACACATAGCCCAGGAGGGACGTGGAAAGTTTACATGTGGTTTTTTTTACATATTCTTGAAATGGATTCAGTAAGTCATGAAAGAGGAAGGTTTATAAAGTTGGATTGAGTCCTGTTCAGAGCTGCCTACTAATTCTGTCCTGCTGATATTACATGGATTAGTTTTTAGGATAATGAACAATACGTGAATGAGTTACTGAACTGAAAACAGAAGGTGAGAAAGAAAAAGAAAAGCACATTTTTAAATTCCTTTCCAATTGAGGAAGTTTACAAAAATCAGAATGGCGTGGTCTCCTTATCATTCACAGGTCTTGACCCAAACCCATCCATCCTGTACGGGCAGGTTAAATCTACAAAAATCAGAAGGGTGTGGTGGCTCACACCTGTAATCCCAGCACTCTGGAAGGCTGAGGTGAGAAGGATTGCTTGAGCCCAGAAGTTGGAAACGAGCCTGAGCCATATAGTGAGACCATGTCTCCACACACACACACACACACACACACACACACAATCAGCTGGGTGTGGTGGCATGTAACTGTAGTTCCAGCTACTCAGGATCACTGAGTCCAGGAGGGCGAGGCTGTAGTGAGCCATGATTATTCCACTGCTCTTCAGCCTGGGCAACAGAGTAAAACCCTGACTCAAAAAAAAACCAACAAAAACCCCCCCCCAAAAACCACAAAAACAAAAACAAAAAAAAACCCCAAAACAGAGGAGCAATGCTAAAGACAGATTTGCTTGACAAAGGAGAGGAGATAAGTAACAAGTGGTTTTAAACCAGCTTCTGGTAGACTTCCATGATCAGAGGCCTCCAAACTGCCGCCAAACCCAGGCGAATGGGGGATTGATGACTTTTCCTAGTTTTGGAGAGCCAGGGCTCAAGCTCACAACGGAAAAGATGGAGATTCAGGTGGAGAGAGGGCTAGAGGAAGCCAGGCTGATTTCACAGGGAACTGGGATTCACACCCTCTCTTCTGCTGAGGTCTTGCCACACCCATGGCCTTGCCTTGGTTCTCTTTCAGAAGCTCAATGGGACCATTTCAAGGCCAAACTCCAGATTCGCCAACTCACAGCTGGTTCTGGGTACGTGGCTTGGCGTGGTGTTTGCATTCAGGGCGCAAACCCCACAGGACATTGTTGGTCTCTTATTCAGACCTAAAACACACAATGCACCTTAGCAACGCAAGGCCTAGGGTCAGAAATGCCTTAGACAATTTTGATACGCAGCTATACCATGTTTGAAGAACTTGGAGAAGGTCACCATACTCAGAAACACCACTCCCATGAGCTCTGGAGGGAACCCCCTGGACGGACATCCTCCTTTTGTGACTAGGCTGGGCTGAGGTTTCAGTGGGGGGAGGGTGGCCACACTTCAGTGACACACACTGAGGCATAAACAGGGGTGTAGGGGTGAGGCTGGAACAAACAACACGGAGGAAAATAACCAGGATGCGATCCAACAGAAATATTGAAGATGCCTTTCCTTTTTTTTTGAGTTGGAGTCTCACTCCATTGCCCAGGCTGGAGTGTAGTGGCACGCTCATGGCCACCCCAGCGTTGACCTAGTGGGCTCCGGCGATCCTTCTGCCTCAGCCTTCCAAGTAGTCTGAACTATAGGCATGTGCTACCACACCCGGCTGATTTTTGATTTATTGTAGAGATGAGGTCTTGCCAAGTTGCCAGGGCTGCTCTCAAACCCGTGGGCTCAGGCAATCCACTCGCCTTGGCCTCCCAAAGTGCTGAAATTACAGGCTGAGCCACCGAGCCCGGCCTGAAGATGCTTTTCAAAGCCATTCCTTAACCTCTTTTGAAAACACACAACTGCCTTTAAGGCTGGCAAAATGGTTGGAAATCACAGCACTGAGGACCATTTCATACAGAGGTGCCAGGATGGTGGATGGGTTTGGGTCAAGACCTGTGAATGACAGGGAGGCCCGGCATTCTTGGGAGACGCCCCACAAATGACAGAGACAGGTGACCTGTAGCCAAATCAGAGACAAGCCCATAAACTTCATTAAGAACATCTGATTTGTTTTTTCTGTGATCGATAAGCAATCAAAAGAGCAAACTGATGGGAGGATGAGCACCGATGGGGAAGCTAGCAGACACTACTGATTTCAAGGGGATGCCACAGAAAGAAGAGAAAGACAGAGAAAACAGAGATGAGTCGAAAGCAGAAAGAAGGAAAGGAAAGAAAAAGAAGCCAGCCTGCCCACCTCTCTCCAAATCCCAGCAAAGGACAGGACATAATGAAAAACTATCTGGTTAAGCCTCTTTTTAGGAATGAATAGCTAATACTCACTAACCAGTTTTAGCAAGGATGAGGATACCCAAGTTTTGATCGGAACTAACATAGCATTACACTAGAGGCTTGCTCCTTACAGCTAAGGCACTCGTTAAAGCCAGGTTCGTGTTTCCCTCACCTCCGTGTTGGGAAACGGAAGCACAAAGCCTAATGGGTCAAATAAAGGAAGCAGAGCCTCCAGAAACACCCTCTAAACCCACGATTGATGTCAGTTGACATCTCCAAACAGTGACACCATGGGAACTGGCAGCGTATACACACCATACTCAACAAGGCTCTAGAGAGAGCGACAGACCCCGGCCACAGTCCCTGTATCATCGCCACTTATTTCGGAATTGTCATGTCTGCTCCCAAGCATACTCTCAAATATGAAATTTATATATTCACTCATTCAGTAAATATTTATGCAGAGGTTTCTATGTGCCCGGCACTGTTCTCAATGCTGGGCGTTCAACAGAGAGCAAGAGAGACAGAGTGCCTTCCCCTGGGAGTTTATCATTTGACTTGGGGGAAAACAGACAATAACCAAATAAACAATGACTTCACAAAGAATTAGGCAGCAGTGAGTGTTATGGAGGGAAGAAAAGATGGCGGGAGATGGGCAGAGAGAGTAACCAGAGGAGAGTTTGGGCAGGAGGTTAAACAGAGATGCTTGTTCAGCAGACGTGTGTCCTTGTCCTCTGACAATTCTCTCTTAACTAGAGTCAAAGCCACTTTTTCTTCTTTGGGAAGCGCTATTGTCCATCCTGAGATTAACAACCTGCCTCTGTTTATGCTGATCTGGCCTGGCTGTAGTGGAACGCCAGGAGCTGTGGAACAGCAGGGAGGAGAAAACCCAAGTCATCATGACTGCGGTAGATGGAGCTTTGGTGGGCCCCAAAACTCATGCTTCCGGGTGTTCGTGCCCTCGAGTGCACTCTCTGCTTGAGTTTGGGCTGGCCCTGTGACTCCCTTTAACGAACAGATGAGACTGAAGCTATGCAGTGCCAGTTCCATGCCTAAGCCTCAAGGTCTGGTAATTTCTGCCTTTGCAGGCTGGGCACAGCCAGGCTCCGTGTAAGAAGCTCTACTACCTGAGACCAACCTGCGGGGAGAAGCCAGAGCTAGCCACGCAGTGAGACTGCAAAGAGGAAAACCAAGGCCTCCGCCAATAGCTCCAGCACCTGCTTGTCAATCAAGTTGAATGAAGCCAATTTGAAAATAGATAGTTCTGCCTCAGATGAGCCAACCTAGCTGACCCCACATAGAGCAGAGTCCTACCAAGAACCACGCAAACTGTAGACTCGTGAGCAAAGAGACAGAAGAACTGTTTAAGCCACTGAATGGTGGGGTAATTTTGTTACTCAGAAAGTTAACCAAAATAATAATTGTCAGCTTCAGATACAAAACACACATGATTTTTTAATGCACAGCTTTGGCTTAAACATTTTTTTTAAGAATTTTTTTTTTAGTTGGGGGTCTCACTCTGTTGCCCAGGCTGGAGTGCAGTGGCATGATCATGGCTCACCACAGCCTCAACCTCCTGGGCTCAGACAGTACTTCCACCCTAGCCTCCTGAATAGCTGGGACTACAGGCAGATGCTACCATGCCTGCCTAATTTAAAAAATTTTTGGAGGGTAGGGATGAAGGCTTGGTATATTGCCTAGGCTGGTCTTGAATTCCTAGGCTCAAGCAATCCTCCTCTTGGCCTCCCAATATGCTGGGTTTACGGACATGAGCCATCACACCTGGCCCTGGTTTAGACTTTTGTTAGTTTGTTGTCTAAGCTTTGGATTTTAAAATACCTCATTTGAGGACATCAATTGCTGGGTCGCAAATAGGGGAAAAGTACGTTCTGACTTAAGGCTTAAAAATAGAGGTGTCTGCTATCAGGAAGACAAGAATACGTTTCTGCTGACCTATTCATCTCACGTGGGCCAAACTTACGTCCTGCCATAATTCTGTAGGTAGGAAGCTGAACTAGAATTGACCCCAGTTAGCATTTCCCAACTCAAGTGACAATACCCTGCCCTGGAGTTCCTGACAACACTATCAACCCCACACAGCAGCCCCTTGCTGGCCACCCTCAGAAAGTGCTGGCAACAAGGTCTTGTTCACACAGACGGGACAAATCTGCCTGGCTTTATGCAAAGGAAAAGGAAAAGCTGAGCAATTAATTCACCCTGGGGAAACATGCTGAGGCCATGAATTCACCAGGTAGTGCAGACTGTCAGCTGCATTCACCAGGAGGATGCACCCTACTTCCCCTGTCCTCTGGGCCTTTTCCGTCTCTGCTGGGGGGGCAGGGCAGTGGCCAGCGTGGAGTGGGTGGGTGGCAGGGAAATGTAGGATGGGAATGAGTAGTATGAATTGGTACAGGGAACATCACTTCTTGATGACACTGATCCCAACGAGACTTGCGTGATAGACAACAAAGTCTCATGCTACCGTGGCGTCTCCAAGATGACCTAGTGAGTGCAGCGTTTCTCAAAGCGTGGTCTCTGAGTCCAGCAGCATCAGCATCACCTGGAAACTTGTCAGAAAGGCCAATTTCTGTGTCCCGCCCCAGGCTGACTAAATCAGAAACTGTAGGAGTGAGACCCTGCAATGTCTGTGTTTTAACAAACCTTCCAGCTGGTTTTGATGCACGTTTTAGTTTGGGAACCACTGATGTGTTGAAATTCAGGAAGAAAAAATTAGAACGACTTACTTTTATTTATTTATGTATTTATTTATGTATTTATTTATTTATTTATTTTGAGTTGGTGTCTCACTCCGTCGCCCAGACTGGAGTGCAGTGGCCACTTCCGGCCACCGTAGCCTCAACTTGCTGGGCTCCGGCGATCCTTCCGCCTCAGCCTTCCAAGTAGCTGGAACTACAGGTGCGCGCTACCACGCCCGGCTGATTTTTTGATTTATTGTAGAGATGAGGTTTCGCCTGCCCAGGTGGGTCTCGAACCCGTGGGCTCAGGCAATCCACTCACCTCAGCCTCCCAAGGCGCGGGATTACAGGCTGAGTCACCGAGCCCGGCTGACTTACTTTTATTTTTAATTTTAAAAGAAAAACGTACTAAGCATTACTAACATTGAAATTTACTAACATTTACCATGAACTCTCCTTATTTGATCCGTACAGCTTGGGGCATACGTCATACGCAAT
>CAUYQG010028141.1:0-13903 GCA_963574415.1 Tarsius wallacei | reverse complement strand
CATCTCTACAATAAATCAAAAATTAGCCGGGCGTGGTCGCGCGCGCCTGTAGTTCCAGCTACTTGGAAGGCTGAGGCGGAAGGATTGCCGGAGCCCAGCAGGTCAAGGCTGTGGTGGCCGGGAGCGGCCACTGCACTCCAGTCTGGGTGACATAGTAATAATCCAACTAAAAAAAAAAAAAAAAGAAAAAGAAACTCTGGCCGATACATATCTGAAGTGAGAGTCTTGTGCTGAGAAATCACATACTAAAGAGATTAGTTGAGAAATGACTTTATTTAGATCTGCTATTCAGCTGGGAAGCACGGGCACAGTTGTACTGAAATACCTCGGTACCCCCTAGAATACCTCGGTACCACTCAGTCCCTCTTCCTCCCAATCCTGGTCACCGCAACTTCTTCCTTGGGACTGTATCCCCAGGATCCGACAACTGAAGGATAATTTGTGGCATTTATTCCAACTGTTCGATATTCATACTGTCGTAGTTGTTAATCATGATGGTTTCTGTGCATGTGAAAAAAAATGCACACTACATCACTCACAACAGACTAAGTTAGCTGCAGAAACAAATGGCCCCAGACTCTTAGTGGTTGATGACAACAAAGATTGACTGACCGCACACACGCCATGACCACCACGGGTCTGCCATTGCTCTGCGTTGGGTTTTCTTCATGCTAGGACCAGGTTGATGGAACAATCTGCCTCTGGAGTCATCGAGGGATTGGGGGCCTGAGTACTGGCAAGAAAGGTCCTGCTCCTATATGGCACGAGTCTCTTCTGCACGTGAAAACCATAATGTGATCCCACTGTATACCCACCTGAATGGGTAAAATAAGAAAGGCAGATAATATCAAGTGTTGGTGAGGATGGAGCAACTATGACAAATCACCACAACTGCCTTGGGAACTCCTTTTGGCAACATGTACTAAAGCTGAACCTATTCCTGGCCTATGACCTGGCAAATCCACTCTTAGGCACAGACTCAACAGAAACATTTACAAATATTTGCCCAAGAGACGATACAAGAGTGCTTTTGGCAACACTATTCATAATAGCCAAAAAACGATCAAAACACAAATTTCCATCAACAGTACAATAGATGCATAATTTTTTAATATTTATACAGTGAAACTCAATACAGCAATGAGACTGAACAGCAACAGAGGACAGTGTGGCTGAGTCGTGCACATGTATACCGAACAAAAAAAGCCAGGCACCAGAGCATTGAGCATGTATGATGTTGTTTATGCAAAGTGCAGAAGCAGAAAAGCCAATTGATGGTGTTAGAGATCATGATCATATTCTCCCTAAGGAGGAAGGTAGCAACTGGAAGTGGGCGAGCAGGGGGACCTGGAGTGCTCTCCCACTTTGGAAATTTATGGAGATGTGCTTATGCTCTGTATAATATTCTGGATGTATGCTGTGCTTCAAAAAATTTATGCCCCAAAAGTTCATGTTACAAATTGATTCTAGAGTTAGCAGCTGTTCTTTGAGGGGTAGTTAGTCATTTACACTTGAAGTCAATGTGAAACCCTTAACCCTAACCCTAACCCCTCACAGACGTGGGAACACTTGAATATTTGAAGTCACTAGTCTCTCTAGGGGGTTTCCTTGGGAAGAGTGAAACATTTCACCAGCACCGGCTTGGTCTTTCCTTCCGCTAAAAATGTCAGCTGTTGGCATACGAGAGCTCCTTGGTGTGGTTTTGGGGGAGGGCGTTTTTCTCTGGGTCCTTGGTGATGAGAGTAGCCACAGAAGTACTTAGGGCTGGCCATGTAGGGTGCTTCAGCCTGTGCCCGACAGGAAGGAAAGAGAAATACGTCAGTCATTCTAACAACAAGAAGAACTGACTTCCTTATCACCAGAGCAGGCTTTCCTGGTCTCTTCTCTGGAAGCAGAGGCAAAGGTAAGTGAGCATCCAAGGCTAGCCATGGGAGCAGATTGTTTGGGGGGGGCGGGTGGGTAGACATCATAGTTATTGTAATTTTTCTTAAATTGATGACATAGAAAACCATCAATTAGATAAAAGATGACTTGTAATTTTACTGAATAGCATACATTTAAAATGTAAGACAATAATGAATTAAATTGCATGGTGAAAGTAATAAAAACAAAACAAAACAGAGAGACACTATCCAAAAGCTATGAGTTGTGATTTTTTTTTTTAAAGGTGGTAGATTGTTATTTGGTTTCTTCTTTGGTTTGTAAATTATTATCCATAGTTTGTCACTGTTTTGCTTTCTCTGGATCAACCTCAGTGTTTTGATCATCCATAATCTCTAGTTTGGAGGTAGAACATAAATATAACTTCAGAATAAAAAAATAAGTTAGCGAGGGTTTAGTTTAAAAATTTGAGTTAAGCTTCCTTAATCCTCCAAACAAATTTCTTGGTAACAGAGAGACTATGAAAGAAAAATGCACAGTAGATATTACGGAACTGTTAAGAAATTAGAATTGGCACAGAAAACATTATTCAGTCAAGATAGTGGGAAATTCTAACTTCTTAACTTATTTGCTTAAACAAAGCAAAAGATTTTGGATTTAAACAGACCCAAATTAGAGTGTGACTTCAGGTAAATTACTTAACCTCTCCAAGGCTCACTCTCCTCATCTGTAGAATGGGTGCACTTACTGCATAAAGTTGTAATGAGGATTAATTGAGAAAATGTATGTAAAGTATTTGTTAAACTGTCTGGCTCAGGGTAAGAGCTAAATAAATAGTAGCTGTTGGTACAACAAAAAAAAATAACAGCAATTATGAGTAGCACCTGTGATAATGTTAATTCTCATTTTGTTGTCCTTCCATAAGAAGAAGTCAAGTTTAAACCATGAAAATCATGGATTTCTATTTTAGTGTTTTACTGATTCTAAAATAGTTTTATTTATTTATTTATTTATTGGTGGTAAGAATCTACCTGCATGAGAAATAATACACAGGACCAACAGTGAATTGCTGCGACCTTTCGGATGAAGTGCTCATACGACTTTGTCCTCCTTCGGGTAGGCTTCATGTTTTATGGACTTAAGCCTACACACAAGCCTTCAAATGTTAAGTACAAAGTTTTGAGCGACCCAGAGTTTATAGAACTCATGGAGACTTTAGGAAAACGATATGAAAGCAGGTTTGGGGCCGTGCGAGTGAGGAGTTCTAAAGCTTTGTAAACTTCCCAAGAAATCCACCTCTGATTAAGTGACAAGGGACAGACATTCCAACACACATCTCTATGTCTGCGTCAGGCTTTCTGATGGCTACACATGCATGTCATCTGGTTTTGCAAAAATAAGTCTCTCAAGCCCAGGAATATGTGCCCACCTTGGGTAGGAATTAGAGACAAGGGCTGTTCTTCATTTATCCCTGTGGTGGATTAGTGTTCTATGTGGCTGTCATAAATTTCCATAAATAATCTATACAAAACTGGGTGGAGTGGCTCATGCCTATCATCTCAGCACTTTGGGAGGCTAAGGCTGGAGGATCACTTGAGTCCAGGAGTTTGAGACCAACCTGGGCAACATAGCGAGTAAATAAAAGATGAAAAAAATTAACCAGGCCCAGTGGCAGCACCTGTGGTTCCAGCAACTCAAGAGGCTGAGCTGGGAGGATTGCTTGAGCCCAGGAGTTGGAGGCTGTAGTGAGTTATGATTCCACCACTGCATTCCTGCCTGGGCAATAGAACAAGACCCTGGACCCCGTCTCAAAAAAAAAAAAAAAAATCCACACAAAGAAAAAAGTCGGTAAAATTTCGGGCATGATGGCTCACACCTATAATCCCACCACTTTGGGAAGCCAGGGAGGAGGATGGCTTGAGACCAGAACTTTGAGACCAGTCTGGGTCACAGAGCGAGACCCTCATCTCTATAAAAATAGTAATAATTAGTAAAATTTTTTTAAATGTCAGGGTCAATGTCATCACTCAACTTTTCCCCTGCGTATGGGGCAGAAAGCATTGTGGCTGCTTGCTGAAACCATGAAGCTTCTCAAGGAAATCGCTGTGGTAAAACAGCATAGGGGAGAGGTGCCGCCCCCTGAAGTGACCTGCTGTGGCTTGCAGGCTTTGAGAACTTTCTGTAGTTTCCCTTGAAAGTCCAGACGCCAATGACAGTCAGTTCCCAGGCACGCATGCTGCTGCCGTGTGCTGTTTCCATGCCGGTGTCATTTTTTCCCTCTAACCCAGCGAGGGGGGTGAACATTTATTTCTTTTGATCTGATGACCGTCTGCTCAGAGACAATAGAGAATTGAGTGAAAGAAAACAGGGACCAATGGCCGGGCATGGAGGCTCACGCCTCTAATTACAGCATTTGAGGAGGCCGAGGAGGGAGGATCGCTTGAGGCTGGGAATTTGAGAAATAGGGATCACTGCCTATATACAAATAAAGGATGTCTCCCTTTCCCACACTCCTTTATTCTTTTCTCCCTCGGTTTTACATTTCTTGAACTTTCCTCTTTGCCAGATTTAAAAGCCGAAGTCAAGGTTTGCTGTTAGGCTTCAGGAGAGCAAGCACTGTTTGGAGCTTCCAGCCCAGGCTGAATGTTTCCATCCCCTGGCCGAGTCAACCCGTGCTCCTCCTCTCCCGAGGAGCCTTCCCTGGCCCGGCCTCTCTGCTCTCTCCTTGTAGAGTGATGTGTGCCTTCCTCTGAGCACCTGCTCCCTAGACACTTGGGTTTTTACACGCATCTTAACATGTCATGAGTGACTTGTCTGCACATCCACATTCTGGCTGGGATGTGCCCCCCCCTTTTTAAAAAAGATGTGGGGTACAATTCAGGGTTAGGTTTACAAATGGTCACTGTACAGGCAAAGTTTGGGTCTCCCTTTGGTCCCCACTTCACCTGGTTTGAGATCAGGTACCCTTATTGATGTCATGTGCGCCCCCCCCCGGCCCCCCGCCACTCCCCAGGCAGTTTCCGCCTACTGCCAATCCCTTTCTTATAGTATCATGGTAAATGTTCAGGGTCCACTTATGAGTGAGAACATGTGGTACTCAGTTCTTTGTTTCTGTGATAGATCACTCAGTATGATAGACTCTAAACCCATCCAAGTTGCTGTGAAGTTCATAATTTTGTCTTTCTTTATGACTGTGTAATACTCCATCAAGTATATGTACCCCATTTTTTTTGTCCAGCTCACTTTTGATGGGCAGCACAGTTGCTTCCATGTTTTTGCTACTGTGCCCTTCTTGAATGCAGAGACTGGGTCTCTTGTGTTTTTATGTATTTATTTATTTATTTTGAGTTGGGATTTCACTCTGTTGTCCAGGCTGGAGTGCAGTCTCACAGCAGCCTCGACCTTCTGGGCTCAGGCAATCCTTCTGCCTCAGCCTCCCAAGTAATCAGGACTACAGGAGAGCACTGCCACACTGGCTAATTTTTGTATTTTTTTTTTTGTAGAGACAAGGTCTCGCTATGTTGCCCAGGCTGGTCTCGAACTCCTGGGCTCAAGCAATCCTCTGCACTTGGCCTTAAGTGGAACAGACACACTAAACACCATAACAGCATGGTCTGCATTCTGCTGGGCCACAGAGTGACCGGAGAGAGACACATGGAAGCACCTGATGGAAGTACTTCCCCATGGCTGCCTCCCTCCTCCCAGTCCCAGGGAAATGGCTTCGCTTCCTCCTTTCAGGCCCTCCTGGAGAGGAAAATAAGACAGTAGAAGAATGCTTTTGAGTCCTGCTGGCTCTCAGATGACTTGTTCAGTGCCCAAGACAGCCCTGTGAAGCAGGGACCATCTGTTCCATGTCACAGAGGACTGTGAGTCTCGTGGGAATAGAGCCACTGGCCATGAGGCACGTGGCTAAGTCCCGGTTGGGGTTTGACAGCAACGTTGACACGAGCTGTTTTGCTGTGGGGTGCTTCCCCAAGTGGCTGTAGAATTTTTCCTTCAAGGTGGTGTTGTGGTGCGGATATTTTATATTATTTTATTTTAGAGACAGAGTCTCACTCTGTCACCCCAGGCTGTAGTGCAGTAGTGCAATTGTAGCTCCCTGCAGCCTTGGACTCTTGGGCTCAAGTGATCCTTCTGCCTCAGCCTTCTGAGTAGCTGAGACTACAGGTATGCGCCACCACTCCTGGCTAATTTTTAAAAGTAGAGACAGGGTTCTGACTATGTTGTCCTGGTTGGTCTTGAACTTCTGGCCTCAAGCGATCCTCCCTCCTTGGACTCCCAAAGTGTTGAGATAAAGACATAAGCCACTGCATCTGGCCTGATTAATTTTTTAATTGTTAAATAAAGTTAGACGGGTAGGTGGAGAGTTGTCAAACAAAGGCAGACAACCACCATGACAAAAATACTACAAAGGAGTTAGGAGACTGGATCTGAGCTCCATGCGCAAGGGGACGGAGCCTGACAGTACTTGGGACATTTACTAAATGACTCAAGATTTTGTTGAGCAATTGAGAGGGTGACCAAATAAATATTATCATAGAAAAATGAATCTGAGAGATTTCATTATTCGAGCTATGAGATTGTGAATTTCTGCATGGAGATCATTAAAGTAAAAAAATTTCTAGTATTCTTTTCAAATTTTGACATGACTCAGATTTCCCCCACACAGTTCAGATTTCTGAAGACTGAAGCCTCCTGGGTGAGTGCTTACTGGTCCCTGACCGTCCTCACTTCCTGCTTGACTTGAACGTGCTCTTCCTGCTCTAGTGAGTACATCTATGTGGTGTAAGATTCACTGGGTTTCTCAATTCAAGCCTCACATTAAGCACCTCCTTACTGGGTGATGGGGAGTCACTGAAACCCAGTGTCATCCCTAGAAGAGAAACACTCGAACACGAGGCAGAATGAAATCAGGGGCACAGTCGAGAAAAATACAAAGTAGAAAGAGGATAAGGATGAAGGAGCAAGACCAGGCGCAGCAGCTCACACCTGTAATCCCAGCACTTTGGGAGGTGGAGGCAAGAAGATTCCCTGAGCCCAGGGGCTTGAGACCAGCCTGGGCAACTTGGCAACACCTTGTCTCTACAATAAATCAAAAAATTAGTTGGGCATGGTAGTGGGTGCCTGTAGTCCCAGCACTTTGGGAGACTGAGGCAGAAGGCTCTCTTGAGCCCAGGTGCCTGGGCAACATAGAGATACCTCATCACTAAAAAATACAAATAAAAAAAGTAGCCAGGTGTGGTGGCACACACCTGTAGTCCCAGTTACTTAAGAGGCTGAGACAGAAGGATTGCCTGAGCCCAGCAGGTTGAGCCTGTGGTGGCCGTGACTATGTTACTGCACTCCAGCCTGGGCGACAGAGTGAGACTCTGACTCAAAAAAAAAATTACTGACCCTCCCCTAGAGATGCCTTCTCCTCCTTTCCATTCCTCAGACCTCCCTCTTCTCCCAGGTCTAGTGGGATCATCTTGGATGTGCACATCTCCTGTCCCCTCCTGTCACTGTTCAGTATTGCTCTTACTCATGGTCCCCTCAGCAAGGTCACTGCTGCTCCTGGGGTTGCATGTGACTGTTTGCCTGCAAGAGAATGGGTACAGCCAGTCCAGGGTACTGTCACCCACTTTGAGAGTGTTAAAAATGTCATCCTTGTGCCTTATTCTGTCATCCTAACAGGGTGTGAAGCACAAACCTATATCACATGTTGACTTGTGAAACAGTACAAGGAATGTGCAAACTATTTTTCATAGGTTGTATAGAGTTCCTTGACTACTTCCGTGTTCAATTCTAAAACTTCATTAGAGGCCAGGCACAGTGACTCTTGCCTTTAACCCCAGCATTTTGGGAGGCTGAGGCAAGAGGATTGCTGGAGCCCAGGACTTCAAGACTAGCCTAGGCAACACAGCGAGACCTCCTCACCCCCCAAAATATAAAAAATTAGTTAGGTGTAGTGGTGCACGCCTGTAGTTCCAGCCTGGAAGGCTGAGGGCAGAAGCATCACTTGAGCCCAGGAGGTCAAGGCTGTGGTGAGCCGTGACTGTGACACTGGACTCCAGCCTGGGTGACAGGGTGAGATCCTAACTAAAAAAAAAAAAAAAATCAAATAAATAACAATAAAATAAAACATCGTGAAAATCAAGAGCATCTAAGAGAGAAGTATATTTTTATCCATGTTTTGAAGATTATGTCAAGTAGCCCCATGTGGTTTTTAATTTCTTGCTAGTCTAAGTGACCAGAAATTGACTCTGCAGAGGTGCCCCTGACCTTGCTAATGCTGTGAGGGGATGGAGCTCCCTGACTTTCTTGGGGCTTCCCACGGGCCACTCGGCTCACTAATGAACCCCACCTGCCTCCCTCAAACCCTATTGGCTAGGAAAAAGTTTGCTAAAAGCCAAAATGAAGTAAAAGCTTCAAGGACAATATTAAAACAAGTAAGTTGTCACAGAGGGTCAGCTTGTCTTGGAAAAGTAGACTGTGAACTAGGAATAGTTTGCTGAATTGTTTTTGAGTGACTTGGAAGATGAAGCTCGGAATAGAATCTCCATGTTGGCTGTTGACATATATTGGCCCAATGGAGACCACCCTTTTTTGGAGTGGACCTTCCAAGGTTTAAAAAAAAAAAAAAGGATGTTTCAGTTGCTCAGTTGAAGACTTTACTCATAGTAGATGTTAACCAACTTCTTGAGTGGTTGAGACTCCGACTCAAAAAAACAGTCTAGGGAAGGTAAGGTCAAAGTCTCTAACTAGAACCTGCACCTCTGGTTCGCTAAGCTTCATCCTGTAGCAACTGGGAATACCCAGAAGCACTCAGTTTTGGTCTATATTTGAAGTACTTTGAATGAATGACAATGTAGTACTGTATCCTTGGCCTTTAGATCAATATAATAATGGTACACAAAGCATAGTGTTGCATCTTCTGCCAAACCACTATCCAAGGCAGTGACTTCAGTCTTTGCACCTTGAGGATGTCTATCTATATTTCTTTCAGTTTGTCAGATCTATACGCATCGTCTTGATTTTTCATTTCATTTTGTTTTGTTTTGCCTTGGCTATCAGAAATACAGTTTTAGGATCAAGTATTTAAGGCTCGATATTATAAGCAATGTGCTGTCTGTGATGTCTTTCCAAAAGGATAAACAATTCTTGGGAAGATTTTTGCTGTTGTTGTTATAGTTTTTGAGTCGGAGTCTCTCACTCTGTCGTCCAGGCTGGAGTGTGGTGGCACACTCATGGTCATCGCAGCCTCCACCTGCTGGGCTCAGGTGATCATTCCACCTCAGCCTTCCAAGTAGCTGGAACTACAGGTGCTCGCCACCACACCCAGATAATTTTTTAATTTATTGTAGAGACAAGGTCTTGCCAAGTTGCCCAGGCTGGTCTCAAACCCCTGGGTTCAGGCAATCCTCTTGCCTGGATCTCCCAAAGTGCTGGGATTACAGACAGGAGCCACCCTATCTCGTTAACAATTCTTATTAAAGCTCTAAATGAAACAAAGGACCATCTTTCCTTCCTGTTTTACTCCAAGTTTCTGGTAGAATGATCAGCTCCTTTTCACTCACTGCTGTTGTTTCTCTGACCTTATTTTCGTTGTCCTCTATGAGCTTTTATCGTAAGCCACGTCATATTTTGTTAGAAGTGTGATAGGGCATGAGGGACCAGTCCATCAAGTCATGCACCCTGAGTACCTGGAACAGCGCTTGGTGTGCTCCGTACACTGAATGACAGGATGGAAGGATCCCGGAAACTAAACAAACTTACCTTTCTGTAACTGCGAGGGAATGGCCACTAGAGGGAGCAGGTTCCCATTAGCCATGAAAAGGGCACTTCCCACACCTGGCCCAGGGGTGCCCACAGTTGTGGGTCTGAGAGGGTAAGAGCAGTGTTTTGTGATGGTCATGGAATCTGGTATTTCTGAAATGCGTAAGACTTTGCCACCTGAATGAGTGAATAGTTGGGTATTCCAGGATCACTCACCAGATCCACCGGGCAATGTCAGTGCCAGTCCACTACTGCACCACGCGGCCCTGCTTAACTGCAAAACAGGCGACCCTACCAGAGGGGGCCACCAGCCACCACATGCACAAAAGCACAGTGCACAGACCGGGCGTTCTGAGCCAAGTGCGCACTCTTCATTTAAAATACTCAGGAATCAAGGCCAGGCATAGTGGCTCACGCCTATAATCCCAGCACTTTGGGAGGTGGCGGCAAGAGAATTGCCTGAGCTCAGGGTTCAAGACCAGCCTGAGCAACATGGCAAGACATCATCTCTACAATAAAGCAAAATATTAGTCAGTCGTGGTGGCACGCTCCTGTAGTTCCAGCTACTTGGAAGACTGAGGCGGAAGGATCGCCTGAGCCCAGCAGGTCGAGGCTGCAGTGGCTATGAGTGTGCCACTGCCTTCCAGCCTGGGAGAGAGTCTTACTCAAAAAAATTTTAAAAATTAAAAATAAATAAAATACTCAAGAATCAGAGAAACCAGCTAGCTCTTGACCCGGTAGTATGGTTAGTTGAGTAGAGATAAGACAGCAAGAAGAACAGAGGGGCAAGTTGTGAAGAGTAGTCTCATGATGTTGGTGACACAGTGGCTAATTTGCACCTTAGCGCTTGGCATGGGATCCCACAGTTTGCTGATGTCTTCCTCTCTTCAGAGCCTTGGAGCCTCGGGGAACTAAGGACTGCTAGTTCCATCTGTTCATCGGGAAGTCAGGAGCCAAGGAGGAGGAGGCTTTGCCCGGTGGCACGGTGAGGTGCCAGTCCGGCCAGGTGAAAGCCCAAGTCCGTCACTTTGTGCTTTTCCCACCGTTTAGATAGGAAGCCTCTGGAGAGCAGGTACTTATGGGTACTTTGTTGGAGCCAAAGCCTCCATTTTCAGAGCTCTGGCTTTTTCTGCTCCTCATGAAGTTCAGATGAGCAATATAATTTTCTTATAACAGAGAAACTGACACATACAGAATTCCATAAGCCAGCAGTTCTTAACCTGTAGGTCCATGAACTTGGATGGGGGAAAAAATCACATCCTTATTTTCATTAAGAGTTAACTAAAATGTAGCATTTCCTTAAATTATGAATATAGGCAACAAGCCATAGTAGAATCAACAGAGCTTGTGACTTTGCCACCAACAGAAACCACAGATATTGTCATACCACGTTACATGTTGTAGATATCTCAAAACATTGTTTATAGTCATCATTACTTTGAAATTAGGGTAGTCCTTAGATCACTGCTAGATTTTATTGTTTTATGCATCAATGAACACAAGTATTACTATATTACAATTTAAGTATTTTCATATGATCAATTTCTTTTATACCCTAATGGTTTTGTTTGTCTGTTTGAGTCAGTGTCTCTCACTCTGTTGCCCAAGCTGGAGTACAGTGGCACAATCATAGCTCACTGCAACCCCCAGCTCCTGGGCTCCAGTGATCCTTCCAACTCAGCCTCCTGAGTAGCTAGGACTACAGGTGTGGGCCACTTCACCTAGTTATTTTTTTAACTTCTTTTTTAACTGCAGCCTCCAACTCCTGGGCTCAGGCAATCCTCCTGCCTCAGCCTCCTGAATAGCTGGGACTACAGGTGCATACCACTACTCCCAGCTAATTTTTTTATTTTCTGGGAGACAGGTCTTGCTATATTGTCTAGGCTGGTCTCAAACTCCTGGGCTCAAGCAATCCTCCCACTTTGGCCTCCCAAAGTGCTGATTACAGGCATGAACCACTGCACGTCTTTTTTAAACTTTTTGTAAAGACGAAGTCTCACTATTTTGCCCAGGCTGGTCTCAAACTCCTGAGCTCAAGCAATCCTCCTGCCTCTGCCACCCAAAGTGCTGGGATTACAGGTATGAGCTACTGTGCTCAGCCCAGTGTATTTTATTTCACACATTTAAATACATAGGTTTCACCAGACTACCAAAGATTAAGAAAAAAGGTTAAGAACCTTTGCTTAAAGATAATGATACCTTAGGGCTCTATTAACTTCTCAGTCACTAATATACTATGGATCATAAATTAATATAATGTGGATTTCTTTGAAGTTCAGAAAAAAGTTCAGCTTTTAAAACATTGAAAGGAAATCTTAATACTAAGGGACTCACGTAGATTTAATAACAAAAATGACATTATAGAAAGTACATTGATTTGATCGTCTACATGTTCTGGATAAAAGGATGTCTGCCGAACCTGTCAACTGCCATTAAACAGAAACAAGACCTGAGGTATAAGGCAGCTCACGACAATTATTAAAGATCATAGATAATTGAAAGGCCGGGGCTGTGGTGATGCCACTTCCTACCTCCCTAAATGATTACAATTTTTTTGAGTTATGAAGTTAATTGTAAAAATAATAGCTAACAATTGAGAACATCATTTTTCTAATGCATCTTCAATTAGGATGTCTATCAAACATAGACCTTTATACCCTCTGACCACTGAAGATACAGAATTCATATGAGGAATTTAAGTGTGGAAGTTTGAGGCTTTTAGAAACATGAGAAAATTTGTTGAATAAAATTTAAAATCTTGCATCATCACCACAAGCAGAAACTGCAAAGGTTTGGGTAGAAGAACACTTTGTCTTTTTTGAAGCAATGCTGCAGAGATACTCAAGCCAGGAAAACCGTGACCATTTTGATGTTGTCTTTTCTACAGGTGTTGAGCAGGCTGGGCTTTTCAGGACCTTCCTGCTGACCTGGAAACGTTTTAAGTGGAAGATCAGCTTCTCCAAGTCATTGGTACTCTTTTCAATGCTATTTGTAAGTTTCCTTAGCTTGAAGATACTTCTGCTTTGTAGAAATCATCTGCTTGGAGCCGTGCATAACTTATAACAATCTCTGGCGAAACCTCAGAAAAAAGATATGCTTTTGTCTCTGATGGATGTCAGAGGCCACTGCGGAACCCCGTGAACACACAAGGCTCTGTGAGGGTGACTCGACACATGGATGGCTTCTGGGACTTGATTCTCCTGAGGAGTGTGACACAGCTAAAGAGGAAAAAAAGAGCCACAAACAAAAACAGTTGCCAGCGAAATAGGAGAGGGAGCTCTTGACGGCACGCAGATTGCAGCTGGGCTCTGGTCCTTCGCAGGCCGGGAGCTTGCTGGATGGAGTGACACTCGTCCCACTGGGGTCTGAGAAGAGGGAGAGGAATGGCCCAAGAAGTAAACCTAAACTCCCTTAAGGAGTTAGAGCGCGAGGCCATCCTCCAGGTCCTGTACCGAGACCAGGCTGTCCAGGATGCGGAAGAGGAGAGGATTCGGTATGTGGCCTCCATGCCTCCAGTGGTGGGGGAGGTCCCGGGGGGTTGGAGCTCTTTCTGCTTGAGCCTGCCACCCCTCCGTTTGTGCTACTTGCTCACAAATCACCACCTGCTTTTCTGTGGGGCTTCCTGCCTGAGAAGGGTCCGAGGGAAGGGGTGTCAGTGGAGATCACCTTCCTCTCTGAGTTTAGGAGACGGCCAGGAACGAGATTCTGCTCTCATGTGGCCCATTTAAGATGGTGCCTTTTGGTCATGAGTCCACTGTCCGCCTGTCTGTCTACTCACCTCCCCTTGGGAATAATTCAAGGGGAGCCCTCAGGTTTCTTTAGGAAAAGACTTCTGCTAAAGGGTTTTCCTATTTTATATTTGGTGGTACCCGCAGGTGCCAAGAAAGCAGCTGAGAAACAGCAAATCTGGTGGAATCCATTCCTGTCTTTTGTCTTTGCTCTCGTTTGCTTCCCTGTTGGCGGAGGAAAGAGGAGCAAAAAAACCTGGAACCTGCTTAGCCTGTTCCCTGGCTAATTTGTCAACAGGCAGCTTCTTTCTTCACCTGTCTCTAAGCTGCACGAGCTGCTTGATGCGAGTTAACATTTAATAAAGCTAGGCTCAGCTGGGCGTGACGGCTCATGCCTGTAATCCCAGCACTTTGGGAGGCCAAGGAGTGTGCATTGCTGGAGCCTGCGGGTTCAAGACCAGCCTGGGCAACTTGGTGAGACCTTGTCTCTACAATTTAAAAAAAATCATTAAAAATTGGCTGGGCATGGTGGTACATGC
>CAUYQG010028139.1:0-31864 GCA_963574415.1 Tarsius wallacei | reverse complement strand
TAAAAAAATTCTTTTTCAAAATGGTTTTGATGTACAGAATAGGCAAATCCATAGAGGCAGAAAGTTAACTAGTGATTGCCAGAAGCTAGGTGGGGGGGAGAGAAAGGGAAGCGATTGCTCGTGAGTACTGTTTCTTTTTTTTTTTTTTGAGTTGAAGTCTCACTCTGTCACCCAGACAGGAGTGCAGCGGCCGCTCCCGGCCACTGCAGCCTTGCCCTGCCAGGCTCCTGCATCCTTCCGCCTCAGCCTTCTGAGTAGCTGGAACTACAGGCGTGCGCTACCACGCCCGGCTAATTTTTTATTTATTGTAGAGATGAGGTCTCGCCAAGTTGCCCAGGCGGGTCTCGAACCCGCGGGCTCAGGCCATCCACTCACCTCAGCCTCCCAAAGCGCGAGATTATGGGCTGAGCCACCGAGCCCGACTGAGTACTGTTTTTTTTGAGTTTATGCAACTGTTCTGGAATTGGATGGTGGTGATGCTTGTATTGCCTTATGGAAATACTAAAGACTGCTATATTGAGCACTTGCAAAGGGTACATTTTGTGGGATGTGAATTAGATCTCAATTTTAAAAATTGGTTTTGGTATCAAAATAGTTACGTTATATTGACTTCTAAAACTATCTAGTGCTTCTGCCAGATGGACATTCAGCAATGAAGACGGGCTCCTCTGAAGACCATGTCAGGAGGGCCAAGTCTCTGGGTGGGTTCAACGGTCCTACTAGGGAGTAGGCATGCAGTAGATTTTTGATCACAGGGCAGACACACTCAACGTTGCGGTAATCGTAAACCATGGAATAATCATAATTATGAGTTGCTAATAAAACATGTATGCAGTTGACTGAAATTGCAAACTGTTTATATCCTCGATGAAATAGGTAACATTTAATCATTTTCCAGGAAATCCTCTATAGCTCAACTCCTGAGGATGTCACAAAATGGCATCTCTGATAATTATGAAAAAAAAATCACTAGAATAATTTTTAATGATAGTTATGTACTTTTTCTAAAGATCTTGATTCCATGAAGCATTGTTTTTCTTTCAAGGGGCATCTGTGAGATTTTGTTTTATTAAATTCTAGCTTATAGGACGATTTGTGTTCCTCCAGGTAAATTCCCAGAAGGAGGATTGTTGGATCGGATGGAAGGTCAATTTCTAGTTCCTTTGGATATCTCCACACTATTTTCTATAAAGGCTGGACTAAAAGGGAACACTTCTACACTGTTGGTGGGAGTGTAAACTAGTGCAACCTCTGTGGAAAGCAGTGTGGCGATTCCTAAAAGCTCTAAATATCAACCTCCCATGTGACCCCACAGTCCCCCTACTGGGAATATACCCTGAAGAACTCAAATCACTCTATAAAAAAGATACCTGCACACGTATGTTTATCGCAGCATTGTTCACAATAGCAAGAACCTGGAAGCAACCATGCTGTCCATCAAAAGAGGACTGGATTAGTAGCAGCTTTATATGTAGTCATCATAGATTATCCCTCTAATTGGAGATACAGGAGAATTTTTTTTTAATTTTTATTTCAAAGATGTAAGGTATAAATTCAGGTTAGGTATACAAATGGTCATTGTACAGGGAAAGTTTGGGTCTCACTTTGGTCCCCACATCACCTGGTGTGAGATCAGGTACCGTTACTGATGAACTATCCTCCTCCCTCCTTCCCCTGGCAATTCCCCAATACTGCCAACCCCTTTCATGTAGTATTATGATAATTAAAATGATACCCCCCAACTTATGGAACCACCACCAAGTTTATAGGGCTGCCATAGTGACATGTACTCCAGAAAAGCCTGACTTCCAAGCGCTATATTTAGTATTGCCTTAGACAAAAAACTCAGGTGAGGTTTTCAAGTGAAACAGAATCCCACACCTACTCCAGAAAATCCAAGATCCTAACCAGAGATGAAACGATGTCAAAATATGACATTCTCTTTTTCGTGAGCAAAACATTGTATGTGTATTTTAATTAATATTTTCTGCAAGGTCTTACTTAGTGGCATAAGAAAGTCAAATAAATGAGATGTACTATATATAATTTTACAGCTGTGGCAGAATCTTTCTGCCTTTTTTTTGTGAACTGTGCTTCTTCTGAGCACAGTATACAGAAATAAAATTCTAATATTATTACTTTGCATCTTTACCTAGCAGAAATAATTGACTTTTTATAGGCTGAGGCATGACTTTCCCTTATTGCTGCCAATTTAAATAATGATTAATCAAATAATAAAGTTTCCAAATGAGTATAAGGGAATATAATATTATGTGGATCTAAATATTCTTTTATATATAAAAATTAACTATGATTTTGATGATAATATCAGTTGTTTTATTAGACACTACTATGTAGTAGGCTGTTTTCAATCTTATTATATTTAATATCCATAATAAACATATCAAATGCATGTTATTGTATTCATTATATAGGTACTAAAACTGATAATCAGCCATATTATGTCTCTACAAAATGTTTTACAAGCTGCGAAAATAACTATGCAGGACCTGAACCTAGATCTTTTTGGTTACTGGTGTTTATATTATATTTCTTATGCCATACTGCCTCCAAAAGTTTATAGCCTAAGGTAAACATTAATAGTATGAAAAGAGCTCTTCTGGATATATACTGACATTTTTATAAATTACTTCCTTGAGAAAGAGAATAAATAGTAAGTATTTGTAACACAATTTTAAAAAATATCTAATTGTCACCTAGCATTTAATTATATGATATGCTGATGAATAACCCAAAATTTATGTTTCTAGATACACAAAATTGTCTTTATATAACTTCTAATCACGCAGACTTAAGTGAAAATCTCTGTAGTATAAGGCTCTAATGTGGCTTCATAATTTCCACCTTCTGATGATAACACCTTTGCTCCTTCACTTAATTGTGGTCAGGAACTGTGATTTACTTCTAACAAATAACATGTGACAAAATATGAGAACTTGTGATTATATGTACATGATTACATTATATTAGATTTTAATTGGTCTTGCTAGGAGACTCTTTCTTTCACTGGTTTTGAATAAATAAATTTTCATGTCATGAGCTGCTATATGGAGAGGACCAAGCCTCAAGGAACTGAGCATAGTCACTAGCTAACAGGCAGCAAGAAACTGAGGTCCTCAGTCCAATAGGCATCTAGGTACTTACTGAATACTGTCAAGAACCACATGGACTTGAAAGAGGATCTTTGCCTAGTTGAGTCTCAGATAAGAGCAGTCTTGGCTGATACCTTGATTGTAGCTTCTATAAAACCACAAAGCAGGAGAATCAGCTAAATTCTGTTCCAATTCTAACAAACAAATTTTAAAATAATACATTTGCCTCATTTAGTCTGCAAAGTTTCTGGTAATATTTGTGTGTTGATTGAGAACTAATATAATCTTATTGATCATATTTACACCTTATCACTAGCTTTCCAACATACCAGATATTTTAATAAGAAGTAATTTACTTACACACATACACAATCATGTGTGGGCACACAAACACACAATATGCATGCCTATAAAAATATTTGATTCAAAGAGGATAATATATGACACAAATAAAAATTTTAATTTTAAAATATGCAATATTCAAATAATGCAAGGCTGCACTGTTTTTAAGAACCTGAGCTCAGAAAATGATCTGAATTTTTATAAGTAATGAGAGACTTGGGTAAAACTCCTAGGTTAGCCAAAAAGTTGAAGGCCTGAGGCTTTGCCAATTACTAACTTTCAGAAAGTGCCAGATATAGAGGTTACCACTGTTATTACAAGCTATGAAAATATAAAAATATATTGAAATTTCTTCTGTGTGATGAAAGGTTAAACGCTGAAGAGTGTGTTGCCATGGTAATAGTGTCTTGTTTACAGCACTTGTCTTTTCTAGAACTCATCCATTAAATGGTAGGAAAGAACCACTTCAGACTTAACATTGTATTGCACTAGTAGCTTTCATTAGTAGAATACTATTTGTTCATTTTTCAATAGGAAGTATAAAATATTCCATTGCTCATTTTATCCATTTGTTTAATGACATTGGTAGGCCTGTTACTTAAATTAAGTGCATCTAAAGAAAATGAGTATGTACTGGTTAATCCAATTGAAGTCATGAAAACACAGGATTATGGCTCTAAACATAGGCAAATAAAAATTCTTACTAATATACAGGATGGAATGTTATAGTGTTCTACATCATGACCAAATGATTATAGTACCAGAACCATCTCATTTTCCTGTTTCTCCTACTTTCTGATGAACTGTATCAATCAGGATAAGAGGGGTGTTGCAGATGTAACAATCGACTCTAACATTGCAGTGGCTTAAAACATCAAAAATTTATTCTTTGCTTTCACAAAATCACCTAGGGTCTAGATGAGTCTTCAGAATACTGGTCTTCAGTGATTCAGTGGAATATTTATGCAGCCATAAAGAAGGACAAACATATGGACTTTGCAGCAAGTTGGATTTAGAGTTGATCATACGCAGTGATCTCTCACAGAAACAAAGAAGTAAGTAGCCCTTGAACAATTATCATAATACTATAAGAACAATTATCGCTGGGCTTGGTGGCTCAGCCTGTATTCCCGCGCCTTGGGAGGCCAAGGTGAGTGAATTGCCTGAGCCTGTGGGTCCGAGATCCGCCTGGGCAACTTGGCGAGACCTCATCTCTACAGTAATTCAAAAAATTAGCCAGGCATGGTAGCGTGCGCCTGTAGTTCCAGCCACTTGGAAGGCTGAGGCGGAAGGATCGCCGGAATCCAGTAGGTCGAGGCTGCGGTGGCTGGGAGCATGCCACTGCACTCCAATCTGGGCAATGGAGTGAGACTCCAACTCAAAAAAAAAAAAAAGAACAATTATCATAATACTATAAGAAAGGGATTGGCAGTAGTGAGAAACTTCCAGGGGAGGAAAGTGGAATTGGCAGTTGAGGGAAACTACTAGGGGAGGGAAGTACCCTCATCAACAAGGGTACCTGCATAATCAACATTTGTATACCTAACCCTGAATTGTACCCCACATCTTTAAAATAAAACATAAATACAAAATAATTCAGTGATTGAAGTTGTTTTTATCTTTGGTTCCACAGCTCAACTTAAAGTCTTATAGTTGCCCTGGCAGAAGAAGTGAATGCTGGAGAGTTTTCTTCTGACTCAAAGAGACATACATGATTTCTGCTCACAGTCCTTTCTCTAAAACTTGTTTCAAGGCCTTATCTACTTTCCAGAGGACTAGGGCAAATAGGGAAGTACATGTTACATTTGCCAAGTGTTCCTAACCCTCCCACATCTATCTTTCAGGTAAAATTACTCACATATTCCCCATGCCCACATACCACGGAAGTACTCTTTTAACCTCCTACAAGCCTCTCCTTTTGGTCTGCTATACTCTTGAATATTCCAGTTCTGCTTTTTCTATATTCCCTGATATGAAGTAAATATTTTTGTTTCATAACTTTGTGAACTTCTATGTGCTATTCTCACCTGAGCTTAGATTTGCCTTTATTTGGGTTCACGAATATATACCATTTTAAAATTCAGTTAGTGCTTCAGTGCCACTTAAATAGAAATTATCTTCTTGTCCAGCAATCCCTTGTCTATGCTGTCATAATACCACATGCTATGTGAAGCGTTATTACATAATGTATTAGTTTTTATTATTCTCACTTGCAGTTCAATTGGTCTCTCTCCTGTTGTGTGTATGTATTCCCATCTATTTCTTTTACCTTCCCCTGTTTCTAAGAATACAGAATGTAAGTTTCTAAGTTATGACTACCTGTGCTTCAAAGAGAATGTAGCATGCAGTACTTACACCATTTATTGTTGGAATAACTATAGAGTAGAGCATAATACTTATGCATATTTGAAGGCTCAATACATATAGTTTTCTTTACCATGAAAACAAAATAATATTTTGAAATAGGAAATATGATTACTTGCAATGGAATATCACTTCTATATATTTTAACGTATTCACAGGACTACCTTTTAAATACTAAAACTCATTTGATTAGACAAATCTTACAACATTAAAAAAATTAAACACAACAGCTACTGTAGCTTATGTTTGTGATTTCTTGGTTTTGATTTTTTGTTTAGTAGGTAAGAGAAATAGTATGAACAAAGGTATGCAATCAGCACTGAAAATTCTGTTTTGGTAAATAAGTTGAGGACTTTCTGAAAAAGGCTGTGTGATATGAAATAATGACAATAACATGAAGTAACTAGTAGGTGAATTGTTGTACACTTTTTAAAAAATTTGGTAGGTTGCTACCAAGAGCTACAAGAGCATTGACAAAATATTTCCTCAAAATACAGAGTTTACAAGTTTCCTGCACTCCCTGATGTTTGCAATCTATTCCAGTCTCAATGTCCTCTAATTTTACATCAATCATCTAATGATCTAGATTGCCAATGGCTTGCAGCTATCTTTTCATGTTTTATTTGGTTAAAGGAAAATCAGCTTTACATTGTGCAAATGCATACTGTTAGTGAATTGTGAAATTGTGAGGAATTGTGCTGCAATTACTGAATATTGGCTCTCTATGAACATGTTGCTTCAACGTAGGAAGATCTGCCAGGGAAATTAAGTTTCTCTCCTCGGTAGTTCATCGTTACAGCAACAATTGTGGAAATCAAGTGAGATGTGGAGCCATTTTGATTGCCTTAAATGGCGCATTTATACGTGCCAGCAAGAATCTATGCTTCTATATAAATTGCAAAAGGAAAATGAAGCAGTCTGTGGATGTGGACTCTCTCGGGTTGAATGTAGGTGGATCAGCTTGTAGTTAACATCTGTTCAGGCTGGAAATGCAGAGGAAGTTTAATATGTTTACTCAATCATACTGATTTCCTGGGTGCCAAGGCAGAAAATCTCAAACATATGACTTCTGTTCACACTAGGAGAGAGCTGTTTAGAACAAAGGTGATGATCCTAGAAGAAAATGTGGAGACGCTATCTCAAGTGCCAGCACAGTTGGAATTCTTTGCTGCCAGCAATCAACAGCCCTTAAACATCAACATTTTAAGCATTTGTCGACCAGTATACCAGGCAACCTCTAAAAACATTTAAAAGGGAATGGAAAACAAAATCGGTGTATTCTTAACATATCAAAGAATATCAGCATATGATCTCAAATCCTTTTCATTCCCTATCCCCACAACTCAATACAAAATTAATTGTTTTCAATGTATCATTCCAATACATATAGTTGTTTGAGAAGCTACATTTCAGACTTCCTTTTTAAAAATTTTCTTATATTCATAAACACTTTAGCTAACCAAACATCGTGTTGCTCTAGCAACAAATGGGCGTCATCAAGAAGACAATTTATACGCAACCTTTGTACCATCAAAATGCTACAAAACAAAAACATTAATAAAATAAAAATTGATATTAGAAGAAAGTCTTAGTAAATTGTATATAATTATTTTTCACCAATATACTTTGCCTTTGATCGGTTAAAAGAAAGAGCGTATCACACCCAAGGGTTTGTCTTTGGTTACTATTCAGTTTAAATGCTTACATTCCTCAAGATGCTTTGGTTGGTAAGACAGCACAATGGTAGCTATGAGTCTGTGGAATTAAGTGCTTTGCTATGTTTCATAAAATATACAAGGAAAGGTCAGAAGGAGGAGCAATTATTTCTGTCTGGGGGAACATGGAAAGGTGTCAAAGGCATTTGCACTGGCTACTTAAAAATGAATGGAAATTCACTAGCTGGAGAGGAAAAGCATATAATAGACTCAGGAAAAAATGTTTTGTAAATCTCAAGACAGCATTAAATGGCATACCCATCTCAGTAATCATTTTCAGTTGGAATTAAATGTATGCTAGGTGCAGGGATAAACTTGAAAAGACATATGGCTGAAAGGTTAGATGAGAGATTATTGTCAAGAACTGTCGATGTCAAACAAAGAAGATTCCATTTTACCAAAGGCCTACGATCTGCAAAGTGGGCAGTGTAAGCCCAGTCCTTCCCTTCTATTCTGTCTTGAATATCCTCTTCCTCTCCGTGAAAAATTCTACCTCTCTTGTCCACACTTCATTTCATACCATACTGAGAGCATCCTTGACACTTCTGCCCATGAGCAGTATTGGATGAGAACCTTCTGATAAATATATTCAAAAATTATATGTATTGTATTTAAAATAGAAAACCATGAATGGAATCCTTAAACTAGTAAGTTAAATTTTAATAGGTAAGTTTCAGAGAAAACGGTAGGTGATACAAAAGTAGCAAAGGGCTTGGGGAATTTGCAATTTCCAAGCAATACTTAAATTATTTTTACTTAATCATTTCCTTCTAGTATTGGCACACCAACTTAACTAGGTAATACATTTCAGATGCATGGTTTACAGAAGTTAGATAGCTAAGATTGTTAAAAACAAATAAAATGCAATACAAAGTACATTATAAAGATGAAGCAGCATTGTATCAAACACATAAACTTTATATTACTTGTTTTGTAAAAGTATAACATTTCAAATATTCAATTGATGGTTTAATAAAATTTTATTAAGGAATAATGACTTACTTTAAGAATATAACTGACATAAAAAGACTTTGGCATTTACATATTGATATGAGTTTGTTTAATAAGCAGAAAAAGTTAAAGTATGAATTTTACTATATACATGTGTATGTATATATATATATATATATATCATATCTATGACGATATATCCTCCTTGAAATTAAGTTCATATATTTAGTTTTAAAGGATATAACAGAATAAAGAAAAATCAGTCTATCAAAGAAAAAATATATTGATAAAAAATAAAGTCCACAAGTGATATTGTCTTCTCTTTCTCTGTTTTTATATGTTATGATTGGCTCTAATACTTACTGAGCATAATAAAGGAAAAGTACTGATTTTGTAAGTGCAGAAAATATTGACTACAGAGTTCAAGATTAAAATCAGGCAGAATTTTTCTAAAGGAGTTCCATTTGAAATGACCTAGATTGAACTCAATCTCAATAAGAGACAGGCAATAATAAACTAATTAATAAGAAAGAGCAATAACAAAACATTAACTGTATATAATTTTAGCCAAGTTGAGAGTTCAAATGTTTTGAAGTAGGCACAAATTAGCTTAATTCTGTTTAATTTTGTTCTTTTCCCAACAAGCTACACTTAAAATCAAGAGAAATTATCATGACTATATATATATTTGTCATTTTTAATGTATTTTAAATATTAAATACTTATGTTATTTTATAGCAATTTTAAATACTAGAAAAAAGAATAACATAAGACTTTCAAAAATTTTATCAATTATTTGGTTTGGTTTCACTGTAAAAACTTTATTGCATACATAGGACCCAAATATTTTAGTACTGAACCAAAATATGTCCCAAGAAACAATAATAGTGTTCAAGATATGGAGGTGCTAGGTGGCTAATGTCAGAACTTGTTTATTGACATTAACTCTCATCAGGATCTCCATGCTAACTACAGGGATTGTAAGACATCAATTTGCTGTAACACATAGATAAAATATCATGTCGCAACAAAAATAGCATATGCCATGTCACTTCCACTCATACAAAGAAATATACACAAGGCAATTCAAAAGTTAAAGTTGTTTTAAAATGTGCATATATGCATTGAGTTTAAACGTTCTTCTCATTGTAATGGCTATTAGATTATCACATGAAATATACATATTTCAATAGATAAAAAAACTCCTAGCAAAAATCTTACATATAAAAATGAGTGTTATTGTAAATGGATGAGTGTTATTTCTTTCTATTTTGACGATCTGTATGTTTGAAGTCTAACTTTGAAAATGGCCTAATTTTAAATTGAGAAAAATGTTTTACATGTTTAAGTCTAAAATTATATTGTCATGACATCAAAATATGTTTATTTGAAGATGTGCTTTTTTATACAACAAATAAGTTATATTTACAAATGTGCTCTGGAGTAAGTAGGTGTCCATAGATGCTTCACAATGAACAGGGATACTAAATTTGAGAGAAATAATCAGAACTAGATGGAGACAAAGAGAGAAAGAGAAAGTAAGAGCTAGGGTGGCAGAGATATTACCATAATACTACTCTTCAGAGGGAAGAACAGAATTTTATTCTTTCCTCACCATCACAGACTATTGCCTCTGTACTGTTTCATGATTGTTATGAAAAACTATTGGCTATCTCCTAAATCCAATAAAAGTCAGTGACTGAAAGGTAAATTTTAGATCACCAGTGCTGAGGTAGCTTTACATGCTACTTAAACTGAAGTCTGACATAAAAATGACATATTGAACAGGATTTAGTCTGCCATAAACATTTATTTATTAAAATTTAAATGTTACATTGATTTCTTTAATCACAGTGGAACAAAAGATATCCCCAAATATTTTGACTCATCCATTTAAGTAACAAAGTTGAAAACATTGGATTTTTCTTAACCAACTTTCCTAAAGTTATTATTTTTTTCTTAAAAGACATTTCTTTTCAGCTCTTATACTGTAGAGGTTTGCTCTGTTTTGATAAAAATCCTGACTAATTTAAGCCCATGGCAGGAAGCAGGGTAAGGTCAGTGAAATCACATTATCATATATTGTCTTGTTCTGCGAAGCAATACTTAAAGAAAAATGTCTACTGAAAGCCAACCAAATCAATGTCAACTTTGAAACTGTCAGGTAGTTGAGTCTTATAGGTTGTTATTCAAGTTTTCCTTCATTTTGAGGGAATTATGAGCTAAGTAAATGCCTTTCAGAATAAGTCAAATTTAAGAATATTTTCCAGCTCAATGTTGCCATTGCATGAAATAATCATAATTTGGTGAATAATAGCAAAATTGGAAGTGAATAAATGTTCTATATAGTTAGGCCAGTTCATATTTCATCCTCTGACACTGGCAAGGAACTTTTTCAAAGAGCTTTAATTACCTCACCTATAAACTAGGGACAGTGAGATGTACTCTTTAGGAATCAAATTGAACATGTTTGTTAAAAGCACATTTGAAATAATAATTTATAATACGTTTTAATTCTCACAGCATTTTTGAGAATGTGGAGTTAAAACATCGAGTATAATCATCAACTTTTATCCAACAAATTTCATAAGAAAATATATTGATTATAATTAATTCATTCAGTCACTCCTCAAGTCATTCAACCACTTATGGAGCAACTATGATGTGCAAGTGAGTGTTTCTGCAATTGAGGTACTAAAAATCTAAAGCAAGTATAACTAATGTGAGTAACCATCTGAGATATAGTTAATTGCTTCAAAGGAAATACAGCTGACTTTTGAAAAATACAAGCACTAGGAATGCCGCCCTCCTGGGCAGTCAAAAATCAGAGTATAATTTTGACTGTCTAAAAACTCTAATAATACCCTACTCTTGATCAAGAGTCTTACCAAAAAACATCGACAGTCAAATAACACACATTTTGTATATTCTCTGTATTACATACTGTATTCTTGCAAAAAAGTAAACTAGAGAAAAAATGTTTTTAAGAAAATCATGAGAAAAAGAAAATAGACTTACTACTTATTAAATAGAAGTGGCTTATCATAAAAGTCTCTATCCTTGTCATTCTTATCTTGAGTAGGCTAGAGAAGAGAAGGGGGAAGAGGAACGGTAGCATTGCTGCCTAAGCTGTGACAGAGATTAGAAGAGGCAGAAAAGTTGGAGGAGGTTAATGAGGAGGCAGAGAGCTGGCACTCTCAGTGTAAATTTTATTGAAAAAACTCCAGGTATAAGTGGACACGCACAGCTCAAACCTATGTTGTCAAAGGTGAACTGTACACAGAAAGCTTTTTTGGGTTTGGAAAAAAATATATAATTTTGCTAGACCAAGACAATTTTTTAGCAACAAGAATGAACTTGAAATGCAAATTATTTTATTTGCACAATCAACTCAGAAATCCAAAAATGGTTTAAAATTACCTTTAGACTAACACCTTAAATATGCTATTCTTCAAAGCCTGCCTCATCAAACTTTTCTCATGTTATTCCTCTCCCATCATGTCGTTTAGAATCTTGTTATATTTAGTTATTTCAGTACTAGGCTTTTGCTAGAGAATATATAACATACAGTAATCTCTGACAAATGGTTGAGTAGGCTCTTATAGGTAGATACAAGGGAGACCCCCAAAAACTCAAGATTTATTTATTAAATATTTTGTATTTACTCTTACATGTTTAAGCTTCAGTAACCCTGAAAGTATTCTCTGTTTGATAAAATACACCTATCAAGATGCTTTTTCGACAACTTATAACAGTTGTTGAACTTGATTTTGCTAGTTTTTGTTTCACCTCTTCCATATCAGCAAAAAAATTCCCTTTGAGGACTTTTTTCATCCAGGGACACAAAAAATGTCACCTGTGGTGAAATCAGGTGAATATGGAGGGCAAAGCACCAAGGTCATGCTGCTTTGGGTCAGAAACTGCTGAACACTCAGCGAGGTGTAGTCAGGTATGCGCGTAAATCACCCTTCATGAAATGAGAAAAAGCACTGAAAGAATCTCAAAAAATAAAAAATAAAAAAAATAATCACTGAAGCTGAGTGCGGCATCTCACATCAACACTAGCTGGTACACCAATGCCAATGGGTTTCTAGAACACTTACCTAGTTGGGGAAGTCTGTACTAAAAGGGACCCAACCTTCAAAAAGATAATTCCATTTCTGGGGGAGTCCCTCCTTATATAATCTAACTATTTAAAAATAAATATGATGACAGTCTGGAGAGGGTCACATTCCTTTTTTAATAATGGAGATTCACAACTAATATTCTCATATAGGTAACAAAACTCCACATGACAGTGGGAAATGTTGAATATATTTTTAAGGAGTAAATGTTGAAAAATGGTACAGCAACACCTTGTTATAAAGTCATACAGCATTTCCTTTGAGATATTCTACCCAAAGAGTGCATAAAAGATATGAAGCAGTGTCCATTTTATTATTTTACATTTTTGGTGTATCCATAAAACAAATAGATTTAATGAAAATTCTATGAATTACATTTTTCTTGTCATTTTAGCTTTTACTTTTTTTCCTTCAACATAAAATTAGCACACATTTAAATCTTAGCACATACTCATCTCCCATGTAAGCTCTATTTGATGTCATTTCTTGCTTGGCATGTTCTTCCTTATTCTGAATTTATATATCTATTAAATTTCTCCAACATTCAACATTTTGGTTCTCGACCAATGTCACCTACTCTAAATTTAAGTTAATTACCATCTGAGACAATTTGACTACTGTCCCATTTTACCATTTGGTCATTGGGCAGATCTGTCATTAATCTATCCAATGATTTGGAAACATATGCTCTTAGATGTTCTTGAAGATAATTATATTTTCAGCTTCATAAGATTTATGGAGAGATCATATAAACACATATACACAGAGGTTTCCTACTTTTCTTATTTTTATTCATGCTATTTTCAACCAACACTTTCAAAACATAATGTCATCATCTCCAACACTTCCATTTTGTTTGTTTTTGTATTTGAGCCATCACCAATTTCACTTTTATTCTCACCTCTGTGGCCACTCAGGATTATATGAACTAACCACTGGATTTGCTCAATGGGCCCCTGCTGTTCCAACATTTGAAGATGTGCCTTTGTAATCAATCAAAACCATCCACGTCAGAATCACTTTCAGAAATACAACCTTGATCATGTCTCACTTTTTAAAACTCTTTTCAGTTTGTAACCCCTGCTTATGATCCAAGGCACAATCTTCCTTTTTAGACATTGACAGTTTTCTATAGTCTAGCAAGAATGACTCTTTTCATTCTTATGTTTCATATGTTCCAAGAGGTACCTGACTTTCCTCAAAACAGATAGCTCTCTGTTTTCGGGGTATATCTTTGTATTCCTACTTTTGTGTATCAGTTTTCCCTTAGAACTCATTTTCACTACTCCTTATTAGGGACTTCTACTTTTTTTGAAGAGTCATTTAATATCAAATTTTCAATAAGAAGTTCTGCTTAATCACTCCATGGAGTGCTCAGTCAGGTGAAAGAGGAAGTCACAGAAGCAATAAATAAAGTCACATTTAAATGAATGCTATATTTTGGGATTTGCTGTAGAAAAACTAGAATGTTATGCATCAAGTTATCCCTGCTATGTAGATTATAATTCCTTAAGATCACAGATCTTATCAAGTCACTCTCCCTCCTCTTCATTGTTATCATTCCTTATAAATTTTCCAAATAAAATGTGCTCAATATACTGCATTACTACTCAGTTGCCTAAGTAGGAGGGCAAATTCTATAAATGCAAGGCTTTGGGCGCAAGTTTTTAATTTGTTCTTATTCAAGAAATCCTTATAAAGTTACATTAGCAATTTCCCATTTTATAGTTTTATGACATGATTAATTAATTACACAAATGATTATTGAGAGATTGAGAGATTTAGAGTGTCAGGTACCCCTTGAAGTGCCAAGAAAATGACGGTAGGAAGAAAAAAAAACTCCTTGCTCTCAGTAGATTATAAACTCTTAGCATTTAGCCAATTTTATAATTACTTTTGTTGATTAATATGTGTCTTTACTCTTTCTATATCTACATCTTGTATTTGTACATCTACATAATTTCTACATTCACAGGATAAATACTACCTCTCTTTTTCCTGCTGGAGAGGTACCACTAATCACAGAGATTTGAAATAGTAGACAACCAATAAATACCTTATTTTTGAACACCATGCATAGAATGCACACATACAAATATCATTATCTATACAACTATTTATAAATTAGTTTCTTGTTCAGATAACTGCTATCCTCTATGTGAACAAACTATTTTACATGAAATTAGTGTTTTCTATTATTTATATCTATTATTAGATTCATTTAAAGGAAAAAATCTTGTTCAAGATTTTCAAGTTATCAGGGTTCAGAGTTTCTGTTGATCAAACATTTCCTGAGCTCAAGGAGCATCTTTAGAATAAATCACAACTTAAATAACAAAGATTTGTTTCCGGACAGCTTGTGTTTTCTAAAATCAGGTTGACCGGTGTTAAAATTTTTAACACAAACAATGAAATGGTAAAACGTGTCATGTACTTCTATTGGTCTATCAATTGTCTCTTTGATATTAATTGCCTTTGAAAAATACAACAGAATGTACTCAGCCCACGTGTCAGTAAACCTCAACATGTCAAGATAAGTAATTCTCAATATTAATATCAACTTGCTGTGAGGAGAAAAATAATGTTTAGGTCACTTTGACCTTGACGTCATTCTTGACTGCTTTTCTCTTTCATTTCTATCAAATTCATTAGCAAATCCTTGCAGCATTACCTTTAAAATAGATGTAGAATCCAAACAATCTTACAATCTCTACTGGTACAAATCCAATTAGAGCCATTATAATTTCTAACCGAGACTCAGAAAGGCAGTCTAATATTATCTCCTGCTTCTACACTTATAAGTTTTCTCCTTTCCATAAATTATTACTATTTAAAAATATGAGTCAGTGATGTTACTCTACTACTCCACCAAACATGGCTTCCCATGGCTTGCAGAATAAAATACAAAATTTTGTGAAGGACTACGTCATTCCCAGTTTCTTACTATGTCTTTGATGTCATTTGTAATTACTCCTCCTCTTGCTTCAACTACACTGATCTCCTTGCTGTAGATCCAAAGCTCCAAGCATGCCTCAGTCTGTCTCAAAGCATTTGCATATGTTATTTCTATGGCCTAAAACATCCTTCTCCCAGAAAGTCATGTGGTTGACTCCTTTGCATTTTTCTGTCTATTTTCAAATGGCACATTATCAGACAGTCTTCCTGAATCAAAGACTTTCTTATACACTATCTATAATTTATTCCACATCTATTTGTTATTGTTCAAGCATTGCCTTATATTTCCTTATTTAATTTTTAATTGTTATACTTTTTTTTCTCTCATCATGTTTCCTACAATAGAACCTCTCTCAAGAAAGGAATGTTGCTTTGTTTGTTTTTATATAGCCAACGTCTATAAAAAAATGGCTTGTAAAAAAATATGATTCACAAATATATTCCTTGAACAATTAAAAACCCTCTGGATTAAAAAGTGTTGGAGTTTTTACTTTTTATTAAAGTGATTCTAATTTGAAAGCTCTCTATATAATTTCAAGTAAGGATCAAATGTTTATGTGAAACTATGTCAATTAAATAGTGATTTTTTTTACATTTCATATATCAACCACCATGAGAAAATATGTTTCTGAGTTTGTACAAATGAACAAAAATGAAATATGTATCGCAACAACTTAATGTTTAATAAAATAAATTTCTCGATCTAAATTATGAAATTAAAGATAAAATTGTCTCAAAATTTTTCTTCAAGCATAGGTGTTTTCCATAGTTTATAAAGGCAAGAGTAACTTATTAAAATATATTTCTATATGTGAATTTTTTTTGTATTATTTACTTTTTAAATTCTATAGCTTAAGCCCTTGAATATATACAGGTTTATAATGTCATACAGTATGAAATGCTTTGCATTTTGGTGATTATCTGCAAAGACAATGAAGTCATCTAGTACTCCCATTATGATCCTCTCTCTCCTAAAGATAAGTCATTGTATTTTAAAAGTTTAGGCACAATTTGGAAAGAAAATAGACAAAATATATACTTGTACTGCAAAAATGTGCTTGCATTTGTGTGTGTATGGAGGAGGGAGGGTGGGGGAGAGAGAGAGAGAGAGAGAGAGAGAGAGGAATGAATGAGAGAGCTGTTTTACTACTCATACCAAAAAAAGTTACAACATATACAGTATCTTAGGGAGAATTTTATTGTTATCTTATTATAATCCACTTGAGTGCTATAAAAATTCCCAGAAAGTGCAACATAAAAACCAATATTATTTATGATTTCCACAGCTTCAACATTTACTGTCAAGATCTTTATGACAGAAAATCTATTCTCTATACTTGACTGTTTCAACAATCTCTCTCCCTTTTTCAATGCTGTTTTCTGAGGAGGAACTTACTATTTCATTCTATGATATGTGGAGGCTTGTTGAAATTCAAGTTCATTTCTCAAAGAATAGATATATATGAAACATCATATTTTCTAGCTGTGCATATATACACACACCTGGTAAAGAGAAATATTATCGTGACTTTCTTTGATATAAAATATTGTACAGATTTGCTATCTCAAAGCTAGCTTTAAATAGAATGGCGAAATTTAAATATAGTATGTTTAAAAGCAAATCTGTCAAATGAGAAAGTGTTGATATACTATTTCTAGTATTATTTCAATCGCTTATATTTTTAAAATGGTTAATTATCTACTATATCAATATCGAATTATAAAAAAACATTGCATCTGCATTTATAATACTCCTTACAAATTTATTACAAAATATACTTATGAGTGATGTCACATTTCCTATAATTTGACTGTTATTATATTCTTGTAAATGAAGTAAAATTAAGAGTTTTTCTTTTTTCCCTATTGTTGAAAATTATGAAACAATAATTTAGAGATAACATTTTAAAAATTTTTATGACATATACAGTGTAAAACAATTGCTACAGTCATACAACTTTTTTGATAATTGTATCCATTCATTATCCAAGATTAATTTGACATTCTCCTATTTTATTGTGTCTATTACTTGTTTAATAAATTTGCTTATGTGCTAAAATTGCAAATAGTTATCAAATAATACCAAAAGTTATAACACTTTTAAATAATTACAACAGGAAATGAAAGTACCTTTAATTATTATAATGACAAAGATTCTCAATATATTTAATAATATTCTGTGTCAAAACAACAGCCCAATTTTTTCCAAAGGACAGATAATAATGACTTACAGCAAAGAAGGAAATAATCCATCCACCTGGGTCAGAACTAGCTGGACTCTCTTCTGTGTTCCACAGTCCACCACAGCTCCCAGATACAGTGGAGAGGGTGAGTGATGGGACTTCCAGAGTTCTGTGCTCCTGCCACAAACTTACAGGGATCCCTGGGCCTCAAGAGACTTTATTCCCTCATGGGAAACCTCCTTTCCCACAGCATGCCTGGCTGTGGGTGATGCAGTTAAAAAGTCTAACGTAGCCCCAACCACAGTTAACATTTCCCAGGAACTCAACTCTTGAAGTGTGGAACAAATAATTTACAGTCAACTTGGGAGGGAACAGACTCCAAAGGCAAATTCAGCAGCTGCAGGCAGTTCCTGGCTGAGCAGGTTGCCTGAGACACCTGAGCCCCTGAGGCTGACTGCACCTTAACATTCATATTGCAGATTGCCTGAGGCCAAGGTGGAAGCTGGGTGGGATGCATCCAAACTGAGAATCAAATCAAGAACTCAATTCCATTTATAATAGCAGCCAGAAAGCTAAAATACCTAGGAATATATTTAACCAAGGTGGTGCGTGATCTCTACCAGGAGAACTACAAAACCCTGATGAAAATTATTGCCAAGGACACAAGCAAATGGAAAATAACCCTATGCTCATGGATTGGAAGAATTGACATTATTAAAATGACCATATTACACAAAATAATCTATAGACTCAATGCAATTCCTATCAAACTATCAATGTTTTTATTCACAGAATTAGAAAAAAAAAATGGTTCTAAAATTCATACAGAGCCAGAATAGTCAAAGCAATCCTAAGCCAACAGGACAAACCTGGAGGAATCACATTACCTGACTTCAAATTATATGACAAGGCTGTAGTTACCAAAACAGCACAGTACTGGTACAAGAGCAGATACATCAACCAATGAGACAGAATAGAGAATCCAGAAATAACCCCAAATACCTACACCAACTGATCTTTGACAAGCAGACAAAAATGTGTACTAGGGAAAGGACACACTATTTAACAAATGGTGCTGGGAAAATTGGATATCTGCATGCGGAAAAATGAAACCTGATCCCTATCTGTCCCCATATACAAAAACTAACTCAAGATGGATTAAAACTTAAATGTCATACCTGAAATGAAAAATACCCTAGATAAAACACAGGGAAAACTCTTATGGACATCAGTCTAGGCAAATAATTCATGGCTAAAACCCTAAGGCAAATACAACTAAAACAAAAATTAAAAAGTGAGACTTAATTAAACTTAAAGCTTCTGCATAGCAAAAGAAAAAATTAACAGAGCAAATAGGCAACCTACAGAATAGAAGATATTTGCAGACTATGCATCTGTCAAAGGACTAATTTCCAGAATCCACAAAGAACTCCAACAAATCAGCAAGAAAAACAAAAACAAATAACCCCATTAAAAAGCAGATAAACAACATAAACAAACATATCTCAAAAGAAGATATAAAAATGACCAACAAACATATTTTTAAATGCTCAAAATCACTCATCAGCAGGGAAACGCACATTAAAATCACAATGAGATACCACCTTGTACCAGTCAGAATAGCTATTATTAAAAAATCAAGAAACAATAGAAGGTGGTATAGATGCAGAGAAATCTTCTAAACTGTTGGTTGGAGTGTAAATTAGTACAGCCTCTTTGGAAAGTGGTATGAAGATAACTCAAATAGCTAAAAGTAGGTCTACTGTTTGATCCAGGAATCCCACTACTAGGTGTCTACCCTAAGGAACAAAGGTTGTTGTATAACAAAGACATCTGCACCTGTGTGTTCATCACAGCAAAATTCACGGTTGTAGAGATGTGGAATCAACCTAAATGCCCATCAACCAACCAGTGGATAATGAAAATGTGGCATATATGCATCATGGAACACTATGCAGCCATACAAAAGAATAAAATCATGTACTTTGCAGCAACATGGATGGAACTGGAGATCATCCTAAGTAAACTGACTCAGAAACAAAAAACAAACACCATATGTTCTCACTCATAAGTGTATCTAAATGGTCACAAAGAAGGAAACAATAGACACTGAGAACATTTATAAGAGGGTGGGGGGAGGCAGGAGGGTTTAGTATCTACCTATTAGGCACAATATTCACTATTTGGGGAATGGACCACCTGAGACACAATCCTCATCACTACACAATATGTCTGTGTAACAAATATGAATGTGTACTCTCTGAATCTAAAATTTAAAAAAAAATTAAAAATTTAAAATGCCATTTTTCTTGATATAGCTGTTTAAAATGATCATGTTTTATTGGACTATATACCTTAATGGAGTTTGTTAGAATGATTAGGCAAGTGAAAGAATGAGAAAGAGAAACAACAGAAGAAATGCCACGATAAAAAATAAAACAGAAACTTTATTATATCTGATTAAATTTAGTATATGGGTATAAAAACTGTAATACTAGTGTTAATAGAAATGATGTTAAAATAAATTAGAAAAATGTATCATGGTGTCAAATTTTGTGAAATTAAGACTATCTCTCCTAATGCATAGATTATTGATTAGTTGGAATATGGTTACTATTTATCAAGTACCTACCAATTTCTGACTCATGTACATGCAACAATGCTTAGGTAGATGTCGTAGACCGTGAACTCATATATGCAAAAAGCTAGTGTTTTATATAAAACACTATTATTTATAATATATTATTATTTCAACAAGTTAGAACATTATTTGTATTGAATATATTCTCATTTTTCCAATTAAATACTTAAAATATAAATTACTCTTCTAGATAACTAAGGTATGTTTTCTTAAAAAACAGAACTGGCAAAATTACTAAAGGGTTTGACACACCATATCGGTCATAGCCAACAAAGTTATGACTGACAGTTTGCCTAGGGCCCCAGGGACAAATCTTTAGAAGAAGGGAAGTGTCCAAAGGCAGAGTTCAAGGAAAAGGTCTGGAACAGAGCAAGACTAATACCTCAGAGGGTAACAAAAGCTGCCAAGGTCAAATTAAAATCAATCCATCAGTTTATAGGCAACTCATGTGGCAAATACAAGGCCAGAGCTCTATGATTCTGCTCCATACAACCAATGAAGAACCATTTTTATAAATTCTACAGAGAGGAGCACAATATCTTGTGATAGTAACTGACAAGCTGTCAATCTATCTCAGGTGTTTGAGATGCTCTATCTCTTAGTATTCCAGAAGGACATTCCCTTTAGTAGAATTACATTTTGTGAGATAGCGTCAGTGTTCCTTGGAGATGTTTTTTTACAGGCATCTTTAAAAATGCTAATCCTATAGTTTTCAATCTATATTGTGTCACAAAGTTAGAACTGTCTGAAGGGTATCATTGGCTTTAACAAAAGACTTTGCTTTGAATCGCGTCTTTGCCACTTACTAATTGAATGACCTTGAGCTGTTTAGTGTGTACCTTTGAGCTTCAGTTTCACTGTCGCTAAAATAATGATGATAACAAATGGCTTGCAGTATTGTTGTGAAGATTAATTGAGGAAATGAAGATAAAATATTTAAAGAGATCCTGGTATAGACCTATAGTGGCTATTATTTAATTGTATATTTATTTGACAGTTTAGTTCAGTGACTAACATACAACCACCACAGTTCATTCTGTTGGTAAAAATAAAAATTATAGAGCTAGGATGGTATGTAACTTTCATCTCAAGTGTTAATACCAATTTATTCCTAATGTTTGCATGGGTACGGTGTCAATAAACCATTTGGAGTCCAACAAAGAAGACTCAAGAAGCATTTTGGATTACATATGCAGTCAAGCACTGCATAATAAAATCCATAAGATCTCTTAAGATTATAATGCAGTTAAAAAATTCCTGTCATCTAGTGTTTTCATAGCTGCCGTAATGTCATAGTGCACACATGTTTTACGTGTGTTTGTGGTAATACTGGTGTACACAATAGTCATACATTGTCAGTCCTATAAAAATATAGCACTTACAATTATACTTGATAATAATGATAAATTTGTTACTGTATCTTTTATTGCTATTTTAGAGTACATGTCTTCTCTAAAAGCACAGTTAAATGTACAACAGTTTCAGGCAGGTCCTTCAGGAGGTGTACAAGAAAAAGGCATTGTTATTATAGGAGATGAAGACAGTGACAATGGTGATCTTACCCTAATGTGTGTGTTTATGTCTTAGTTTTTAATAAAAAAAAAAGCTTACAAAGACCAAAAAGAAGCTTATAGATATAAAAATAATTGTTCACAGTTGTATAATGTGTCTGTGTTTTAAGTAGTGTTACTACAGAAGTAGAACAATTTAAAAATTAAAAGTCTATACAGTATTATAAACTTTTTTTTGGTAAGTTCAGTGTAGTCTAAGAGTCACATATGGCAAAACTACACTGTCTAGGTGTATAGTAGGCTAGACAATCTAGATGTTTGTAAGTACACAGTACGAAAATCACACAATGACAAAATCACTTGACTATACATTTCTCAGAAAGTTTTAAGCAACATATGACTGCAATTGGTAAAAAAAAAAAATGCAATTACACAACTATATATGTTGATCCAGATGTAGAGTTTAATTACATAAAAATTCATTGTTCTTTCATCTAAATTGTTTTCATTTGGATTGTTTATAATAATTATTTAAGTAATTATGTAAGTACTTATGTTACTCTGATAAAATGTCCTCTGACGCGCCATCTTTAAATATCTGAGTCAGCTTTAGGGACTCTCCTAAGAGCTTACAACGCATTTTGCAAATAATTTTCTTGTAAAATATCTCTCCTTTGAACGCAGGAGTCTGATTATTTCTCTGTACTTTCAATTAGACTGTAAGCCCTTAAAGACATTGTTTAGCTTATTCATTTTTCCTGTGTGTCTCAGAGCCTTGTGTGGCATCTGGCAAATTACTCAAACTTTCTAAGTATTATTTTTTTAGTTTGTAACAAAGAATGATCAAAACAGAGCCTACTATTAATATATGTAAAAAAAACCCTGTTGATTTCATTCAATCTTTTATTTATTCATAAATTAATTCAATAAATTTGTATTGCATCTAATATTTTTAAGTTGTGTTAGAAACTGACAATACAACTATGAAAAAAAAAATCCTGGCCTCAAGGAACATGTATTCTAGTGAGGTGAGCTAGATAATAAAAAATTGTGAGAAGTAAAAACAATAAAATAAAATGAACAAAAAATAATTTAAGATAGCATTAAGTACTGTGAGGAGAACAAAACAGCGTACTAGAATAGTGTACGGCCATAGGGATCAATTTTAGATAAGGTAACAATGACGGAAGTCCTCTAGAAGGTTGTGGTATCTGTGTTAAGAAACAAATAATAAAACAGCATCTGGGGAAAAGGGTAGCCAGAGATTTGTTGCTATAATGCTCATGAGTCCAAGGAGCAGACAGAGGGCCAGTGTGATGATAATAATGTCAGTAAGAAGCAGAAGGTTAGGAAATTTTATTCTTGCTCATTATACTCTTGCTTTAATTTTACATTGCATATTATATCAAGAATAACTCTTGAAATGTTTGGAACAGGGCTTTACATTTCCTTAAAAAAATAATGTCTATACATAAACCACAACCAAGTTAAGGAAAATATTAATAGTTTGAATTCATTTTAAGTTATAATTCTGTTTTTATTTCTGAAATGTTTCTTTGACACTTTGTACAATAATATCCAGAACTTAGGAAAGGAAACAAAACTTTCTAAAATGCCATGCAGATATCCAGGGCTGCACCAAAAGATGTAAACAAAATATACACTAACAAAATATTCAGATGTCAAATATTTACAATTTTAATCAGGGTATGACAGTTTATTAATTCTTGACACAGAACAATATTAAAATTTAAATAAGAAACTGCCTCAATGACATATTTTTACTTGACTAGCATATTTTTATGACTTGAATATAAAAATTTTGATATTTTAACTTATAAAAAATCATATATATCTAATACCCAATTTCTATACTAATTGGAATAAATTGGTGCCAAGCAATAACAATTTGCCTAGAATCATTGTGGTATTGAATACTTAATGTAGCATTTTGTTGTTGTTGGTAGTATAGGGAGATATACACAGGTGAATTATCCTTCCTTGTCAGAACTCATTGAAACAATTTCTTCTTCAAATAACATAAAACTGTTTTTTAAAAATATCAATTGCTCATAGAGAAAACCAATAAACTAAAATCAATAAACTAAACCTGGCAATATAATTTATTAATGATCGAGTGAAAAACATATATTTTATATTTTTTGTGAGACATTTTTTTCTATTAAGCTTTGGGTATTAGTAATTTCTTAAGTTATTCTTTATGAACTAAATAAATTTTTTAAAACAAAATTTTTAAAAAACATTAGGCTACTACAGGTTTTTGAAAATTATTAAGCCCATGTTAAGTTGATACATTTTTGTCAGATACATAGGAAAAACTCTTCTGAGGAAAAAAAACTGAAGAGCAATATCTGGTATCATATATCCTAGAGATAAGTAACAAAAATGTTGAAATGTAAATGAGTTGTTTTTCAAATGTCAGGAAAATGGAAATTTGATTCTTAAATTCATAAAATGTGGCAATTTAAAAAAGAAGCTGACAAACAATATCAGGATTATATACACATCTAAAGATATATTTGGGAGATATTTAGATTTCTTTTTTTTTTTTTTTTATTTTTTTGAGTTGGAGTCCCACTCGATCGCCCAGACTGGAGTGCAGTGGCCGCTCCCGGCCACCGCAGCCTCGACCTGCTGGGCTCCGGCGGTCCTTCCGCCTCAGCCTTCCAAGTAGCCAGAATTACAGGCACGCGTTACCACGTCCGGCTAATTTTTTTGATTTATTGTAGAGATGAGGTTTCGCCTGCCCAGGCAGGTCTTGAACCCGTGGACTCAGGCAATCCACTCACCTCAGCCTCCCAAAGCGTGGGATTACAGGCTGAGCCACCGAGCCCGGCCTGATATTTAGATTTCAGTGAACTCTGGATATGTTGTACAGGGAGATATAACACAATGGTTTATGTCAGGATGGGCTCAAGGGAGTCCATTAAACAGTATCTTGCTTTTTATTTCCAATTCTCAATGAGATAACATCAATATTTGGAGAACGAAATTATTAACTTTGCTACTAAAAATTTCAATTTGAAGGTTTTAAATAAGTGTGAGCAAATTAACAACCTACTCTTCAATGTAGATTTTGGCACTGCCAAAGAGGTGGCTTGATTCTAAGATACACTTGCCTGATCACTTAAATAAATAACAACAAAAAGGAGAGAGACTAAAATATCTCTGGTGCTAGTTTAAAATACTATCTCCTTTAAATTAGAATTTTTAAGAAATAGTCATGGAGTGAGCTACCTGGTTGGTTGGTAGCTCATTCCATTTCCATGGGACTCAGTGAGAGGTTTGGCAAGGGGGAAAAAATATCTCTCCTCATATAAATATAATAAATATGGAATAGGTTTTTCTCTAAAGTTCACATACTTTTGTTTTCTAACACAAAACCAGAATGTCTATTAAGACTATAGTAAATTGAGAATGTGACTATCCTTTGTAAAGAAATTCAATAATTCATCAAGATGGTTTTTTTTGTAACCTTTTGAAATTGCTCCTTTAATTCTCTTATGGTAGTACAGGTAGAAAAAATATCAAAAAGCTCTGAAATTGGTTTAAAAACCACATTAAATAAATCAGTGTTAAAGTCATTGTGAATTAGAAGCTGAAGTTTTCTGTCCACCCTATTTCTCATCCCACACTACATCCAGTCAAGCTGTGTGTTTTCTACTATAGCTTATCACAGGTTTGCCAAAGACAATGCAATGCCTTTGTTTGATATAAACATTATCACACTAGTCAAATGTGCAAGAACAAAAGAAATTAAGCCAAATATTAAGTCCTATTGCAACCAATCAACGTAGCTTTGCATTTTTCTCACTGATATGGATCCATTTGCCTCAAAATCTCTGAATAGAATTAGTTCCATGCCAACTTTCCCATAACTTCATCCTTAAAAAAAGAAAGATTTTTATTACATGAGTTCCATACCTGTTAAATTAAAATTACAAGCCAATCTTTAGACTCTTGAGCAGTTTTCTCAGCAAAAATTGTGTACCAAGTTCTATACAAAATTTAGTGTTGACAAAAACCTTAGTAAAAACTCAATGTTGTCTGAGAGAAGGAGGAGAGAGTGCGAGAATATTCTTATTTGTTTCTTACCAAGAAGCCATAGAGTCTAAACCAGAATTCAGAATATATGACTACTAAATTTTGATTCAACTGGGCACATCCCCACAAGAAGATTTGACCTAATGGATTACCATAGCTAGAAAGGGAAAATCATCTGTTCTTATTCTTCCCTCTCAGACAGTAGCTTTGGTGACATTTCTGCTAGATCAGAGTTAGAAATATGAAGTGATCTTAGTCATAGGCACCAAATAATATCTAAATTCCTTCTTTTTCCTGTCTGTATTTTCAAAATCTGTGAATACTGCTTCTTCTCTTTGTTGCCAATCTATGTTTGGTACCACAGGTTTGAAGCTCATTATTGTTTTATAATGCTTGTAGAATTCAGTGAAAGGTCACAGTTCAAAGTTAAGACTGAACTTTAATACTTCATGACACATCTCCTTGGGGCCGGTACTTTTGCTGAGCCCATACTGCCCTCTACTGTTTCCTGAGTAGAGCCTGCAGAATTTATCTGTAAACCATTAAATGCAAACAAAAGAAGCAGATCTGTGGCTTGTAGTTTGTAACATCTTTTAAGTCCATCCTAAGTTCAAATCCATTTACTCTAGAAAAGTCAGAAGCTTCTCCTGAATGAGAACATAAAGAAAATTTTACTCTGAATGAGCATTACTAAGAAGATGAGGTTCCCTCTGCTTAGCTCCCAATCAAAGAATGCATAGTAAGTACTCTAAATACAAACTTTCAAGTTGCAAACTTTCAAAGATGGAAACGTGTGTGTGTTCAGAGTTCTCATGTCTGGCACACATTTTTACATGCATGCGTCCTCTACAAGTGGTTTTGCTTTTGTGTATTTTACTGTACAGTACTGTATAGAGTATAATATCTGTATTTAATGCCCAGGATGTCCAGAAGCAAGCATAAAGGCAATGATGATGTAGCTGGTAGCTGATTATGTTTGTTGATTGCATAGGCTAAATTTGCTGAACTTTTAAACAAGTTGGACTTCTGAATGCATTCCTGGAATGGAACTTGTTTGTATGTAGGTGACTACCTGTACTACCTTATGATGAGAAGCACAATGTAAACATTTCTGATCTCTTTCAACTCAAATTTGAAGAGGCTAAATTCCTGGTTGTGTGACCAAGAAGTTGCGCAATCCCTTTTTCCACCCAGTTCCACTCATAGAATATAAACCAAAGGCATACAGACTAAAAATTCTGGGTTTTATTTGCCCTGACATATGCTTACTAATAGGGCAGAGGTTCTACAAAGAATGAGGCAAGCCAAGAAAGCTAGAGGATGTCACCCCAACCACTTACTTGAGTAGTGGCTCATATACCCGCCACCCCCTTTGAGGAGAAGCAGTTTATAGGACACAGAATTCCAAAGCTCTTCACAAAGAAAATGACTTATTTGCAAAGAAAAAAAAAGTATGGGGAAGTCAAGCATAAGGGTATTCTTTAAAACAATAATTTCACTTGTTTAAGAAAAATAAGCTAAGCCAGTCCATTTTTTTTTTCACTAGAAAACACTGGGGGAAAAGAAAGTTGAGAAAAGACTTCTGAGGTCAGAAAAAAACCTCAAAGGCTAGCCTCAACAACTACTTCTGCTACAACTTAATTGGTTCAGACTCTAAAACAATTTATGTCCCACAGCATTGTTGAAAGCAATAGAGAAATACGCATGCAATTAGAAGATCCTACCAGTTGGGTAGGATGGCAAATTAGGCAGACAATTTAAAAGAGAGATAGGAGAAAGGCACAAAGAATGATTTTCTGAAACTATTGTCATCCCAGAAAAACTATGAAGTATCCAAGGCTGTATCTTCTAAGGAGCAACATCATAGACATCACACTGCTAGGAAATAAAAATGAGAATGATGTAGCCAAGTTACTAAAGAAATAAACAGATAACTAAAATAGCCCTGTTGAGAGAAGGAGATGATGCACTATCAAGATTTTTAAAAAATATATTATCTAAAATGTCTAGTTTCAACAAAAAAAAAAAATCTGTAAAACATGCAAAGAAACAGAACACCAAAACCTATGCATGGAGGAAAAAAATAGGAAACAGAAACTGCCTCTGAGAAAATCAAGATGTTGAATTTAACCAAAAACGATATTGAAGCAGCCACATTATTATATAAAAGTATTATATGAAGATATTACAAATGTGTTAAAAGAACTCAAAGAAATTATGCTTTATTAAGTAAAGGAAGCTTTGGTGACAAAGTCTCATCATAGAGGAAGAATGGAGCTGAATAGGAGCCGTTTTACATGCTAATGAAGTTCTAAGTTGGGATCAAATCAAACTAGATTTTTATAGATACGAGATATTGTAATCCTCAGTGTCATAACTCAGAAAGTAACTAAAAAAATACAGTAAAAAAAGTATGGTGGTAATCAAGAGTTCATTTTAAAAAATCAATCATAAAATAAAGAAGTATTAGAGGAACTTAAGAATATGACATGTAGAAAATAGCAAAATGGAAGGATATTACATGTTAGAACTCATTGGCTAATTCCAGGAATGAGTATTTAAATTTGTGACCACAATGAACACCTTGAGCTTTGCAATGAGTTTTTAGATATAGAAAAGCGCAATCCATGAAAGAAGAAAATGTATAATTTGACGCTCATTAAAATTGAAAACTTTTGCTCTATAAAAAATCTGTTAATATAATGAAAATGTAAGCCATGGCTTGAGAGAAAATATTTACAAAACAGACATCTGATAACGGACTTATATATTAAAAAAATAGTAATAGCTCTTAAAAATAAACACAAGACCAAAAAAACCCAATCAGAAAAGCCAAAGAGCTGTACATATACCTCACAAAAAAGGACATAGAGATTAAAAAAAAAAAAAAGAACATAAAACGATGCTCAACCTCATATGTCATTCAGATATTGCAAATGGAAACAGTAATGAGCAGGGGATTCCAAGACAGTGACAGAGGTGATCAGAGTGCATTGAGTCTCCACAAAAATGAACAGGTGAAGAGACCAGAATTCACCCCAGGGTGTCCGCAAACGTTGTGTGAATGTCTGATTGAGTGGAGACATGGAAGGGAGAGGACCATGATCCCTGCATAGGCAGCTGCCCTGCACAGCTGCTCAGACCTCAGCGTGCTCTTCAGCCCAGAGGAAGGCACCACCATCTCTACAGCACCACTCAGATAGGGGGGCGGAAAGAGGGGGTTAAAAAGGTGAAAATCATCTGCAACAGGTGCCACCTGCTGCTGCAACCTTCGTCCCAGGTCAGACACCAGCAACACAAACTGCGAGAAAATATACCAGAGTAACCCAACCGGAATACCAGTCAAGGAGACCCCATCCCCCAACTGAAGTGTTTGTGGTCTGCCAACTCAACCACGGGAAAGAACCTAACCCTAGATCACAGAGTTTTAAAGTGAGTTTTAAAGTGACCCAGCACCTTATTTTCCCATTGATTTGTGGGATGTGTGACTCAGGTGGGCAACTTTCTGACCAACTCACACAGACAGACCTGAACATAAGCAGATCAGCTGGGGGCAGTTTGCAAACTTCCCCCAACTCCACGGGGTAAACGGGGTTAGATGTGAAGCATTTGTGGTCTGAAATGCAACCTAAAATCCTAGTCTCCACTCACAGTGGATGAGTAGTGTTTTTTAAATTATTATTATTTTAAAGATATGGGGTACAATTCAGGGTTAGATATACAAACGTTGATTATGCAGGCACCCATGTTGATTAGGTGTGCCCCTCCCTGCCCTGGCAGTTTCTGTCAACTGCCAATCCCACCCCCTCTCCCCTGGCAGTTTCTCACTACTGCAAATCCTGTTCTTATAGTATTATGATAATTGTTCAAGGTCCACTTATGAGTGAGAACATATGGTACTCTGTTCTTTGTTTCTGTGGTAGCTCACTGAGTATGACCGACTCTAAATCCATCCAAGTTGCTGTGAAGTCCATATGTTTGGCCTTCTTTATGGCTGTATAATATTCCATTGTGTATATGTGCCACATTTTTTTAATCCAGTCCAGCTGCAATGGGCAGCATGTTTAGTTCCATGTTTTTGCTGTGTGAATAGAGCTGCAACAAACATACGTGTGCAGGTATCTTTTTTGTAGAATGATTTGAGTTCCTCTGGGTATATTTCCAAAAGGGGGATTGCTGGGTCATATGGAAAGTCAATTTCTAGTTCTTTCAGAAATCACCACACTGTCTTCCAAAGAGGTTGCACTAGTTTACATGCCCACCAGCAGTGTAGAAGCATTCCTTTTTTTCCACATCCTCGTCAGCATCTGTTGTTCGTTTTATGAATGATGGCCATTTTTACTGGGGTTAGGTGATATCTCAATGTGGTTTTTATTTGCATTTCTCTGATGATGAGTGAAGCTGAGCACTTTTTCATGTGTTTGTTGGCTGCCAGTGTATCTTCTTTTGAGAAGTGTCTATTCATGTCTTTTGCCCGCTTTTTAATGGGGCTGTTTGTTGTTTTTTTTTTGGCTCGTTTGAGTTCCTTGTAGATCCTAGATGTTATGCTTTTTTCAGATATACAGTTGGCAAATATTTTTTCCCATTCCTTGGGCTGTCTTAGTAGGGGTGAGTTTTAAAGTGACCCTATACCCTTTTCTCAGTGACTTGTGAGACATGTGACTCAGGCAGGCAATGTTAGAATCAGCACACATGGAGAGGTCTAAACATAGGTGGATCAGCTGAGGACACCTTTCAGCCTCCCCACAACCGCAAGGGGTGAACAGGGGACAGATTTAAAAGCTGGAAGCGCCTTCCTTCTGAAACCCCTCCCCTCTGCCGCCAGTTAAAAGAAGCAGTGCTTGGATCATTCCTACAAGAAACCTGAAGTCTTGAAACCGCCAAAAGAGGGTGCTCAAGAATTACTTAAGTTTTGTTGTTGTTGTTATTGTTGTATATGCATGACTTTATCTATTTTTTTAAAATATAGCTTGTGGAAATAGGCATTTCATTCTGTTCTACCCCTTCTTCTTCTTTCTGTCCAATAAGGCTATATATGAGTATGAAAATTTTCTCATATTATCAGTTTTAGTTTCCTTGGGGTTTTTGTAGGTTTATGTGCTGTTTGGTGTTTTTCTTCTTTCTTTTTTTTGTCATTTTGTTTTGTTTTTGTTACTGTTTTGGTTTGGTTTTCTCTTCCTTTTTCTTTTCCTCTCTCTCTTTGTTTGTCTCCCTGTTTGCTTGTTTGTATCTTTTTCCTTCTCTTCTTTGTTCTTTCTGTTATCATCCCCCTCCACATTCTCTCCTTTTCCTTCTTTTATGTTATTTTGTACCCAGGGGAGATATATAAGCCCCCAGTGTATGGACATAATGAAAGGTGGTGGGAAGTAGACCCCTGGCGGCCCACACACCAATCATCAAACATTGTGATCGTCAGAAGCTTTTGAGTCTTGGCAGTCCCTAATACACCTAATTCAAATCTCAGATCTGCAAGGGAGTAACATAGCTCCCCTGCTCCAACCTGGCTCCAAAGATTGAACTAGTCAAGAGGCTTCATTCAAGGGAGAATAGGGTTTGAACAAAAAGAAGTGAAAACAAACCGGGCTCGGTGGCTCAGCCTGTAATCCCGTGCCTTTGGGAGGCTGAGGTGAGTGGATTGCCTGAGCCCGTGGGTTTGAGACCCGTCTGGGCAAACGAGACCTCATCTCTACAATAAATCAAAAAAATTAGCCAGGCGTGGTAGCACGCGCCTGTAGTTCCAGCTACTTGGAAGGATGAGGTGGAAGGATCACCGGAGCCCAGCAGGTCGAGGCTGCGGTGGCCAGGAGCGGCCACTGCACTCCAGTCTGGGCGACAGAGTGAGACTCCAGCTAAAAAAAAACGACTGCCTTTCTCATTGAATGATAGATGTAAAGAAAAAA
>CAUYQG010028137.1:0-15188 GCA_963574415.1 Tarsius wallacei | reverse complement strand
GTCCTCTAGTAATTGAAAAAAGTAAATTTAAATAATCTTTCACCTATTAAAATGTTTAAAAAAGAAACTGCACCCTGTCATGTTAGGTGAAAAGAAAATAGCTCTCATTAATTTCTGTAGTAATATAAAAACATAACTTCTTGATGGAGAGCAGTTTGGCAATATGTATCAAAATCTAAAAATTATTTTACCTTTTGACTCCTAAATCTTAGGAAACAAAGGATTTGTTTCTGAGACATGTTTAAGGCATGTATAATATATACAAGTGTATGGCATATTTGCCCAGAGTAGGGAAAAATTGGTAGGAATCCAAATATCAAATAATTATTATTTATTATTAAGTATTAAAATGATATATTCTTGAATCAAAATATATTTATTGAACACTCATCATGTGCATCCAGTATTGGTTTTTTGTTTTGTTTTTGAGTTGGAGTCTTACTCTGTCACCCAGGCTGGAGTGCAGTGGCACGCTCATGACCACCCCAGCGCCTTCCACCTCAGCCTTCAGGTGTGATACCATGCCCGGCTAATTTTTGATTTATTGTAGACACAGTTCTCACCAAGTTGCCCGGGCTGGTCTCGAACCCTCAGGCTCAGGCAATCCACTTGCCTCGGCCTCTCAAAGTGCTGGGATTACAGGCTGAACCCCCAAGCCCTTCCCAGTACTGTTTAAAGCCATAGGAATAGAGTGGTAAATAAGCCAGAAAAAGTGTCTGCTTTCTAAGAATTCATATTCCAGTTTAGGGAGACAAATAACAGATTAAAAAAAATCATGTCAAATAATGAAGAACACACAATATAATGTCAGATAATAACGTGATTATATTTTAAAATCTGAGTAAAGGAAACACCTTTTTATTTTTATTTATTTATTTTTTGAGTCAGAGTCTCTCTCCATCCCCCAGGCTGTAGTGCAATGGCATGGTGATGACTAAGGCAGACTCCACCTGCTGGGCTCAGGTGATCCTTCCACCTCAGCCTTCCAAGTAGCTAGAACTACAGGCACACCACCACACCTGGCTAATTTTTTGATTTATTATAGAGACAAGATCTCACCAAGTTGCCCAGACTGGTCTTGAACCCCTGGGCTCAGGCAATCTTCTCGCCTCCACCTCCCAAAATGCTGTGATTACAATGGTGAATCAATCGCTCTGGCATAGAAGCACCTTTGTAGATTCGCTTTTTTTAGAACAAGGAAGTCCTTTCTGAAAAAGCAAAGAGCTGATTCAAGTGAATGAGTGAGCTGAGTCTGAAAATCTAGGAGAAAAATTTCCAGGCAGAGCTAAGTATAAGGTCCTAATGGCAAGCTGGGTAACCAGCACGCATAGGGGAAAGTGATAAGAAATGAGAGCTGGAAGGAGGCTACAAGCCAGATCTTGCAGGGCTTGTTGATGATGGACAAAATTTTGGTGTTTTGAGAGACAGAGGAGTAATGTGACATTGGTATTTTAGAAGGATCAACCTGGCTTCTGTATGGGGCATAGTAGGCTATTTCAAGCTGCTGAGACAAATGATAGTAGTAATTTGATCTAGACTAACAGTGGTGAAAGAGATGAGAAGAGCTTAGAGTCAAGATATTTAAAAAATTACATTAGAGATTAATAGCAAATGACATGAAAATGTTCATGTTAAGTTTAAAACATGTTCAGTCTGCAGTCTGATCTCAGTTTTTAAAAATATTAGTAAAGATACACAATAGAAGGATGTGCCAAAATGATAAGATTATGCTATACCGGAGTGTGAGTTAGGATAGTTTTATTTTTTTTACTTAATTGTTCTGAAAAAAAAAACCAGCATTTTTTCTAAGAAGAAAAATTATTTTGGAAAAAAGAAATTAAAAGAGGTGATCCAATTATGGGCAGACACAGCAATAAAGATCTTTCTGGATTACTAAATCTGTTTATATCATTTAATCAGCTGCCTCTAAAGCACTATAAAAATTCTGCCATCCTATATTTCTCCAAAACATTTCTGAAATAATGGTGCAATTGTCCAAGGTTTATAGCTTCAAACTAGTTTGAGAAACCTATAGTACAGGAATCAAAACATGCATTTTATGAAAATAACAGTATATTTGTATACTTATCTCTTGTTGCAAATAGCAAATTACCCCCATACCTCATCAAACAGCTTAAAACGACTTTTATTATCTCATAGTTTCTGTAATCTAAGAAGTTTAGAGTGGATTAGCTGGATAGTCCTGAGTTAGGTCTCTCATGAGGTTGCAGCTAAGACTTCAACTTGGCATGCAATCATTTAAGACTCAACTGGGTTTGATTAGTGCTAGAGAATCCCCTTCTAAGGTATGTCACTCAGACAATTGTAGAATGAATGTCTTTATTTCTTGCTGATTATTGTTGGAATGTTTCAATTCCTTGCCACATGGAACTTTTCATAGAATATCTTGAGTGTCCTTATAACATGATGACTGGTTCTTTCCAAGCAAATGATTGCAGAAAGAGAGGACAAGGAAGAAGCACAATGTCTTCTCTTCCTAACAACACCTTATCACTTTGGACACATTTCATTTTTTGAAAAAAAGTCATTAAGTCCAAGCCCACATTTAAAGGAAAAGAGGAAGATTTGACTCATCTCTTGGAGGGAGGATTATCAAGCAGTATGTTTTCATATTTTAAAAATGACCACATATTAAATCATCATATTACAATTAGTGGATAAAGCATGTCCACTAGAAATTAACCATTAGGAAAGTTTTCATACAATTACTAATCAAACAATATAGGCTGGGCATGGTGACTCACACCTGTAATTCCAGCACTTCGGGAGGCTGAGGTGAGAGGACAACCTGAGCCCAGGGGCTCAAGGCCAACACATCTCTACAGTAAATTAAAAAAATTAGCCAGGCAGGGTGGTGCACCTCTGGTTCCAGCTACTTGGAAGGCTGAGGCAGAAGGATCTCATGAGCCCAGCAGGTTGAGGCTGCTGTGGCCATGAGTGTGCCATTGCACTCCAGCCTAGGGGACAGCATGAGACTCTGACTCAAAAAAAGAGAGAGAGATATAGGTAGACTTTTAACTTTTTTCCTTAGTTAATATATTTAAAAGATTAATTTTCTTGAAAATAATCACACAATAGAAATACTTATAATCCCAAAATAGTTTTAAAAATATTTTTGAAAGTCCAGTCATTATTCAGTTATACTTGAGTTGAAATACAAATGAAGACTAGCAGACTCTTTTGACAGTTTTCAAGACTTGGCACAGAATGCTGTGCCCCTACCAACCAAAAGTCATGCACAAAACAATCAAGTCATTTATTTACGGTAAAATTTTGGCCATAAATTGTGACACTAAAGGAATGCAATTCACAGAATAAAGTAAAATCACCTGTAATTTTATTCAAGAGTTCACCCAGCAACATATATTGAGCTCCTACTATGTGCGAGTCACTGTACTAGGTACTGTGACGAAGCAATGCACTATCTTAAAAGATGGTATTTAATGATGTTTAAGTATTTTATTTCTAAAATAACTTGAAATGTACAAATTGGAAATACTTTTAAACAATACATTTGTTTGTGGGTTTGGTGGGGGTTATTTGTATAAATTACGTAACAATTCATTATGGTACTTTTGATCCTGATTACATTGTTAGAAAAGTTAGGCAATACACATTTAATATCTAAACATTTAATGGGATACACAGTAAATGGAAGTAACAAAGAATGTTTTGAATTGTGAATTGGGTATAATTTTTCTTCGTTGCCAAGTTTAATCTCTTTCTACTTGATAGGTTATACCAATTTATGTTAAGAAGACGGTGGTAGCCTGAGTTATTGGATTCAATTTTTCATTCCTCTGGAATAGTGGTATACTATTTTTTTTTTTTTTTTTTTTTTTTTGAGTTGGAGTCTCACTCTGTCGCCCAGACTACAGTGCTGTGGCGGCTCCCGGCCACCGCAGCCTCGACCTGCTGGGCTCCGGCGATCTTTCCGCCTCAGCCTTCCAAGTAGCTGGAACTACAGGCGCGTGCTACCACGCCCGGCTAATTTTTGATTTATTGTGGAGATGAGGTCTCGCTTGCCCAGGCGGGTGTCAAACCCGCGGGGCTCAGGCAATCCACTCACCTCAACCTCCCAAGGCGCGGGATTACAGGCTGAGCCACCGAGCCCGGCTAGTAGTATACTATTAATCCACACCATTGTCATGGCCTCATGATGGGCAGAGTGGAATTTCCTACCCTTTGATTTGGGGCTTATTAAAGTAATTCTTTTTTGGCAAAAACAGAGCCTTTCCTCACGTGGCTTGCTCTCTTGGGCTTCTGCCATTACCATAAGAAGCCCCTCCTGAGTAAGCACTGTCCTTTCACCCTGGATTCCAGAATGAGATACTTGGAACAGACTTGAACCCAACTGGCAGTTTGGAGCCAATCCCAGGTGAGCCCAGCCAACATCCCAAAATCCAGTCAACCCACAGACCAGTGAGTTAGAAAAATAAATAATTGTATTTTAAACCATTAAGATTGTTTTGGCAATTGTTGACTAACATGATGCTTAAGCAGATTTTTAACCTGTGAATTTTATTTTTTAGATGTCCAGTATAGGATTAAATACTATCATCACAAATATGTCAACTAATTTGTATAAAAAAGAGAAATCCAATCTCCTAGTAAGTTTGCAAATGAGTAAATGCAATATAAATATCTAAAAATCTGACTTTACTTTAGACTCAGATGTACTTTTACAAATCGAATGACCCATTTAGTATATTTGACCTTTAATTACCTTTCATTTCTCTTTTTTTCTGAGTCAGAGTCTCACTTTTTTGCCCAGACTGGAGTGCAGTGGCATGCTCCCAGCCACTGCAGCCTCAACCTGCTGGGCTCCAGCGATCCTTCCACCTCAGCCTTCTAAGTAGCTGGAACTACAGGCTTGCACTACCACACCCAGCTAATTTTTGATTTATTGTAGAGACGAGCTCTCGCCAAGTTGTACAGGTGGGTCTCAAACTCTCTGTCTCAGACAATCTACTCCCCTCGGCCTCCCAAAGTGCTGGGATTACAGGCTGAGCCACCGAGCCCAGCGTCATTTCTCTTTTTGACTTAAAAATTTCAGATACTGTTCCATCCATTCCTGAAAGCACTTGAGAATGCTAATAAGAACTCTAAATGTTTGGCAGCATGAAGAAAGACATGGAATACAAATTATTTGCAAATTAAGTTATACACTTCTTGGTAAGCCTAAATTAATATTACAGAATTTCACAAATAGTAAGAAATTGTAAACTAGAAAGTTGTTAAACTACAAAATCAATATTAATTCTAATGTAGCAGTTCAAACTGATAAGTTTTTTAAATGGATTTATCTTTTTCCTGTGATTCACTTTTGATGTCAGATTGTTTTCCCTGGAAAATCAATTCTGATCTAGGAAGCTAATTGCAATATTACAGACTAGTTTGAAACATGGTAGTGAAGATAATAATAGCCTAGAATGCAAGCAGAATAAAATAGAATGAAATTTGGAAACTAAATAAACTGGAGGTGTTGCCAGGTGTAGTGCAATATGTTCTGTGGGTTCTTTGACCCATCACAGAAAAGTATTTCTGAGTGGATCCAAGTGTAGTTTTAAGACAGAATTTATTAGTGAAAGACAGAGGCATGCAGGACAGCTATGGGTGTCTTAAGAGAAAGACTGCACATTTACTTTTTACAATCATTTTAACTTCATAATGATTATTACGCTGACCATGAGCTAAAGGGTGGGCTGCAGGTATCTGGTCCCAAGTTTCCTTACTATCTTTCTACCTTTGATGAGCTAAGGGAATGGGTTTTTTGTGAACATGCATTTGCCTTTGGCAGGAAACTTGATAGGCTTTTACAGCAATTATTATGCTAACCATGAGTTAAATGATGGGCTGATTACTGTTTCTCCACCTTTGATGGACTTTCCTGAACATGCATTTGCTTTTGACATGAAGTCTGATATATTTTTACAATGATTATTATGCTAACCATGAACAAAAGAGTGGGCTACACTGGTAGGTCCACATTCCAGCCCACAAGAAATTCAGGTCTGGTGTGCCGATAAGAAAAATGTCTAAACACTTACCCTATTTTAAAACTACCTATAAGAAAATTATCTATGTCCAACCTATGATAAATAACTGCCTCAGAGGGATGAAGCTTAAAGTTTGATAAATATGGTTAAAGAAAATATAATGCATATTTTAAATCATTTAACTTTCTAATACTTTCACCTCTTTCACAACTTTTTAGTGAACCCTTACTCTGTAGATTTCTCTAGGTAAAATTCTGATAATTTTAGCCGGGTGTGGTAGCGCGCGCCTGTAGTTCCAGCTACTTGGAAGGCTGAGGCGGAAGGATCACCGGAGCCCAGCAGTCTGGGTGACAGAGTGAGACTCCAACTCAAATAAAAATAAAAAAAAAAAGAAAGGCACCAGTCTCAGATGGTTTTACAGGCGTGTTTTCCAAATCTTCTGTAGAAACTTCTCCTGCGGAAGATTGGGAAGAAATTAAAAAGGTATCAGAAAAGCCACCCTGTGGAACTCGATTAGAAGATATTTAAGTTCATCTAGAAGAAAAACATGTATAAAAATGTCAGGAAAAAGTCTTAAAAAGTATATTAAAACGTAAGATAAAGTTACAGTAACTTAAACAGTATAGCATTGTCATAAGAGTAGAAAAGAATAAGTAGAAATTGAGAACTGGAAATAGACCAATTATGTATAATAATTTAATTGATAAGAAAACTAGATTTTTCAAAACATTGGGTAAATATCAGTTAATTTCATAAATAAGACAAATGACTATTTATTTAAAATAAAATAACTCCCAACTTATAAAACACACATACACAAATAATTCTAAATTGTTCCTTTTGAAAAGGTAAATCTTTAAAATATATATCAATTTATTTACAAATTAAAAAATATTTTATAATCTTGGTGCAGCAAAATTTCCTAAACAACGCACAACTTCTAGAAACCATAATGAAAAAGACTAAAAGTGCTGACTGCTTAAAAAATTAAAATTTTACATAATAAAAATATCAGATTGATGTTTAAAAGAGTAAAAATTCCAAGACAAAAAAAAGAACATATATGGATAGACAATTAAAAGAAGAAAAAATACAAATGATCAATGAGCATATAAAGAGTTGCCCATTCTCACTAATTATCAGGAAACAAAAAATATAACAAAAGAAAGTTGAGTGGTTTTTTTTTTTAAACTCTTCAGACTGGCAAAAATTAAAAGGATGCTGGTATCCAGGGTTAGCAAAGTTGAGTGGAAATGACATTTGTATGAAAATGTTAAAAGGAATATTTGTGTTCCTTCGACATAGAAAAAAAATCTTCATATGAGCACGAAGAAATAATATACAAATATATTTATCACAATATTTTTTAATAGTGAAAAATTTTTCTTAACAGTACACAGAGAAAAGAGAAAAAGAGTGGAAAATTGAAACAACAATAAAGGAACAGTTAAGTTATGACACCTCTATAATATGAAATGCTAAGCAGAACTTAATAAGGTAAGTCTACATATGCTGATGTGGAACCATCTGCAACATATATCTATAAATATTTAAAAAGCAGAGTTCTGTTTAATTTATATACTTTGATCCCAATTATGTGAAAAGAAAAACATCCCAAATTATATATTTGTATGTGGTTGTATATATGTAAATTCAAAGAAAAAATCGAGAATACATAACAAGCTGTTAATGGTAATTTGGGGAAAACAAGTTGAATTCTTGCAGAAGGAAGTTGAAGGAGGATTTTATTTTTTACTTTGTACATGTACCTTGGTAATTTTTTATTTTTTATTTTTACTTTATTTTTATTTTTATTTTTGAGTTGGAGTCTCACTCTGTTGCCCAGACTGGAGTGCAGTGGCCGCTCCCGGCCACCACAGCCTCGACCTGCTGGGCTCCAGTGATCCTTCCACCTCAGCCTTCCAAGTAGCTGGAATTACAGGCGCGCGTTACCACGCCTGGCTAATTTTTTGATTTATTGTAGAGATGAGGTCTCACTTGCCCAGGCGGGTCTCGAACCCGCGGGCTCAGGCAATCCACTCACCTCAGCCTCCCAAGACGCGGGATTACAGGCTGAGCCAACAGCCCGGCTCCTTGGTAATTTTTTAAAACATTGTGTTGTTAAATCATGAGTATATACTCATGTATTAATTCTAGTTGCAGAACAATATAGGTAAACCATGATCCCAAGATAAAAAAAAAAAAGGAAAATTCAGAAGTTGTGTGAAACAGAACTTTAACTTTTTCATCTATTTGATCTGTATTACTAGATTTTTTTCAACAACAAAAATGCATTCGTGTATTATTCATATATCGTTAAAAATTAATTCATTAGAAATATACATAACTCTAATACATAGGACCTATTAGGTGTCAAAACAAAAACAAATTGCAGAACAACAGCTACAGTAAGAACCCTCGTGAAAAAGTTCTGGAAGTTTGCACAAAGGACACAAAGAAAATGCTTTCATGTATTATTAATATATTTCTCAAAAAAGAAAAATCTAGTTTTAAAAAATCATAGTTTGCGTGAACTCAGAAACTGTTGTTCAGCCACTTGACCCCAGCAGACAAAGTCGCGAGCGTCAGCTGAATTCCTGCCCTCAGGGATCAGTGGGAAATCAGAGCACCCAGGTTTTTACAAGGTGACTCTGCCTCCTGGTCACAGCTATTGGGCACGGGAGTGGGCACCTGAGTCAAGGTGAGAAAATGACCTGGTGAATGGGAGTAAGGAAGAATCCACTTCTGCGTGTGCTGGACTGGTATCATCCCATGAGTCTTGGTTGTGGCTCCCAACCCTCTTGTCCTGCCAACCGAGGAACAGGGAAGGCTCTCTCTCAGCAAAGGAAGATGCACAGATCAAGTGGTAGAGAGCTGCTGAGATGAGACTTCTAGGGAAGAAAAGGACTTTCTGTTTGCCCAAATCTTTCCAACCCTAGTTCTCCAAATTCCTGGTCCTCAACGGCACTTCTTTCTCCTCTTGGGTTGAGGCCTTCTCTAAGCTATTGTAAATTCCTCCTCCTCGCTGCTACTCACAACCAAAAAACAAGGTGAGCATGTCCTTGTCTGACCATGATGACACGCTCCAGTAAATTGGGTTTGTCAGATTTTAGGATTCCCGTGTTACTAAATTGGCCACAATGGGATAGTTATAACCTGTGTATGTCTGTTATTTGACACTGTTTCAAAGCTAAAATTATGAAAATATAGATATGCTATCAATATATTTAATAACAAAAAGGTCCGTGTGGCATTTTCGGGCTATCATTTTTTCTTTGAGCGCTGATGTAGCAAACAACATTTAAAATGTCGATTGCTAGGCCATTGCCACCGAAATTGTCAGGCCATTGTGGCCATTGCCAGGCCATTGTGGCCATTGCCTTGCTCAGCTCTGGTGTGGCCATGTGCTCTTTGAGCTATGGCCAGGCCATGTTTCCTGGCTTTGGCCCTCTCCCCTACCTTGAGGAGGTGAATCTCCTCTTTTTCTCTCTCTAATTTACTTTCTAAATAAACTATACTTTCTAATCTAAAAAACAAAAAAGAAGAAAAGTTAAAAAAAAAAAGTCACACTATGATCTTCCTGGGAAATTACTACACATAGACCCCAACATAAGGCAATTTCCCTCCCTAAATTCTCTTTCAGAAGTAAGTTGTTTTAGAATGGTTTCTATAAGATTTCTCAATTATTCTGTTTTAGACACAGAAAACATATGTAGTGAAAGCTAGTTAGTCTAAATGAAAATCCTCAATTTGGGATGCTTATAGAAATAACTGATAAAATTAGTAAAAGAAGAATATAAAGAAATTCAACACGATTTAGTCATTCTTTTTTGAAGGAGCAGTCTAACCTCACAACTACAATTATAGATTTTTTGTGAACAACACTTTAAAAAGTACTTAAGTAGGAAGTATATGGTTACATGGTGGAGACAATCACAAGTTTACCACCTGCAAAACAAATTCAGAGAATAATTAGTGATGTGGAGGAAGCAAAAAATGGATGCCAATCTAAATGTATGAAGGGGGACCCCTCCCCACCAAAAAACCGGAACGTTTCCCTTTGAGGACTTTTTTCATTCAGAGAAGCAAAAAAATCTCACTCGGGGTGAGATTGGCTGAGTGGGGGTGGAGTGGGGCACAGGGGTCATACTGTTTTTGGTTACAAACTGCCGAACACTCAGCATGGTGTGGGCAATGCATTGTCCAGGTGGAAGAACCAGTCACCTGTTTGCCACAACTCAGGACATTTCTTCTGCAAATCATGGCACAATCATCTTAAAACTTCCAGCTAAAAACTTTGGATGACCATATGATCTGGATGAACAAACTCTGAGTGTACTACGAGGAGCCCAAACTCCAAAAGATAATTCCATTGTTTTGATCCCTCCTTGTATATTCTTATCTAAATTTTCTTTTGGAAACGTATAAGAAAACATACAAAATTTATTAAAACAAATATTAGTAGTTTTTAATCTCAGAGTTTAATTCTTCTTTTGATATATTTTACAGTTTTTAACAGAAAGTATGTATTACTTTTATAATAAAAAATTAGTTACAAAAGGTAACATAAACATTTAAAAAATATGATTCCTAAGGAGATTTATGCATCTCTGATCAATGGGATTAATGTGTGACTTCTATGCAGCTACAAATATGTTTTTATTTATTAGTCATGTTTTAAATATTGAAAGTCACTTGCTTTATATTCTGTTAGAAGTCTTGTTACCATGGGAAGATTCAGATTAACAGTAATGTCACAGAAAGATAATCTGTACTTAATCCACATATAAGATTTATATTTCAAATGTTTCAGCACACTTTTCAATTCTATAGAACACAAAGAAGTATTATTAAAATTAAGTAATTGCTGCTATTTCCTTTTCAGAAAGTTATGACATACCATGTAAATGCTTACTACTTAATTGGTCAGCAATTTTTTGTATGTTTGTATTTCTATTGTAATTGTGTATTTCAAAATAAACCAAGGAGTTTATCTGTATCTAGTTCAAATTAAGGTGATTTCAAAAAATAGTAATTTTTGAATTACTTAAATCAAAATCAAATCGAAATTTAAAAAAATTAAGCAGAAAAATATTTGAGGGAAAACCACATAGTGCTATAATCAAACTCGAGTTCTGAAATTAGATTAGGAGCAAAATATATTTTGTTAACTGTTGTTGAAAGGAAGGAAAAAATCTTGAAACATGCACTAGATCAGACATGTCCTTTTCAAAATGATAGAGACAACGTCGTGAAGCACACAGTAGGTGCTCAATAAAGACTGAATGGTGAACAACCTGAAATGCCTATAGGTTGCAGCCATTCTGTTCTCATCCCTGTGTCTGTGTTCACGTCCTTTCTGTCAGGGATACCTTCCCTTCCGCATCATCCCTTCTTCAAGATGCCCCATCTCTCCAATCCCCAAACCATTTCCTTCCTCCACAGGAAGACTTCTTCTTCTGGGGCTTCTCTCTTCTAAAGGAGTCTGCTCACCTTTCCCTGACAACGGGTGTGATAATTTTAATACAGATATGTCGAAGCCCCAAGGACTGTGGCTGCAGAGAAAAACTGATTATGAGATCCTGGGCCCGTTATGCCTGGAAGCGTCTAAAGAGCGTCTCACATGGGTTTCAGGTACTCGATCTTTTGTTGGGGCTGCTTGAATAGTCATTCTGATACCACTATGTGGAGGCAGCCACAAGGATGCAGTTGTTTTGACTTCAGAGACTCTGAAACTGTCACTTTGCACAGCGTCTTCTTTTTTTTTTTACTTTTTTATTGTAAAGATGTGGGGTACAATTTAGGGTTAGGTATACAAACGTTGATTATGCAGGTACCCTTGTTGATGAGGTGTGCCCCTCCCTCCCCCAGCAGTTTCTCACTACTGCCAATCCCTTTCTTGTAGTATTATGATAATTGTTCAAGGTCTGCTTATGTGTGAGAACGTATGGCACTCTGTTCTTTGTTTCTCTGGTAGATCACTGAGTATGATTGACTCCAAATCCACCCAAGTTGCTGCGAAGTCCATATATTTGTCCTTCTTTATGGCTGCATAATATTCCATTGTGTATATGTACCACATTTTCTTTATCCAGTCCAGCTTCGATGGGCAGCATGGTTGGTTCCATGTTTTTGCTATTGTGAACAGAGCTGCAGCAAACATGCGTGTGCAGGTGTCTTTTTTGTAGAATGATTTGAGTTCCTCCAGGTATATTCCCAATAGGGGAATTGCTGGGGCATATGGAAGGTCAATTTCTAGTTCTTTCAGGAATCGCCACGCTGTCTTCCAAGAAACACAGCATCTTCTAAGGTGGTACATTTTGATGAGACGTGTGTGTGTGTCTGTGTGTGTGTGTGTGTGTGTGTGTGTATTGTTGTTTTGCTTTTTGAGTTGGAATCTCACTCTGTCACCCAGGCTGGAGTGCAGTGACACCATCACGGCTCTCCACAGCCTCGACCTCCTGGGCTCAGGTGAACCTTCCACCTCAGCCTCCCAAGCAGCTGGGACTACAGGTGTACCCCACTACACCTGGTATATTTTTTGATTTTTGTAGAGATGAGCTCTCCCCATGTTGCTTAGGGTAGTCTCCAACTCCTGGGCTCAAACTCCAACTCCTGGGCTCAAACAATCCTTCCATGTCGGCCTCCCAAAGTGTTGGGATTACAGGCATGAGCCACCCTGCACCCAACCGGATGAGACCTTTGGATGAAGTCTTATCCAAGTTTTTTCTTTCTCTTTTAACAACTTGTAGTACTAGGTAATGGGAGAAATGAAACCTTTTGCTCCATTTTTGGAAAAACTCTTTCTTTCTTTCTTTCTTTTTTTTTTTGAGTTGGAGACTCACTCCGTCCCCTAGGCTCACAGCCACCCCAGCGTCGACATGCAGGGCTCTGGCGAACCTTCCGCCTTAGCCTTCCAAGTAGCTGGAACTATAGGTGCACACAACTGCACCCGGCTAATTTTTTATCTATTACAGAGATGAGGTCTCGCCAAGTTACGCGGGCTGTTCTCGAACCCGTGGGCTCAGGCCTCTCAAAGTGTTGGGATGACAGGCTGAACCACTGAGCCCAGCCAGAAAAACTCATTTTTTAACCTCCGCTCAGCTGGTAGTAGTTTAAGATGGAAGAGGGTCAGAGATGGATGGAGCTCTGGGCTGGACAGAGCCCGTGGCAGAAGCACGTATCTGTTGACCACGCTAAGTCAGCTCAGGAAAGGCCACCAATCATCCCAAACAGTACATCTGCTGATCTCTGAGTATTCACCTGCCTCTGGAAGAAGCCGCATAAAATTCTCACATCTCTCCACTGAAAACATTGGAGAGGAGACTGTCTGGGTATTTGGTCCACATTGCGAGGTATCGTCCGGACATGGACTATGTCCCCCTATACCTGGCTTATTTCTGCCCCTTCCCTCAGGGAGCAGCCTCTGGCCAAGGCTGGTCTCTGCAGGGCGTGCATATTCCCAGTAATGAGTCATGGGATCCTGGCGACCAAGCAAAGAGGAAAACAACGTAGGTGTTACACCCGATCAATGTAATTGTAAACAACATATGGAGATTTCAGTGATTAACTTGCTTGCTTGGATCATATACAACGGCTTGCTCTATGATATTGTCCTAAGTTGCAGACGTTTCACTGACCTGCCACCATCGGTGACTCCCGTAAGTTTGTTTGTTCATTTGTATTTGAGTCGGAGTCTCACTCTATAGCCCTGGCTGGAGTGCGGTGGCACGCTCACGGTCACTGCAGCCTAGATCTGCTGGGCTTAGGCAATCCTTTCACCTCAGCCTTCCAGGTATCTGGAACTACAAGCATGCACCACCACACCCAGCTTTTTTTTTCTTTTTTTCTTTTTGATTTATTGTAGAGATGAGGTCTCACCCAGTTTCCCAGGCTGGTCACGAACCCCCAGGCTCAGACAGTCCTCTCACCTCGGCCTCCCAAAGTGCTGGGATTACAGGCTGAGCCACCATGCCTGGCTCTGTAAGTTTTAATAAACCAACGTCTTTCTCTGCTGGACTTCTGGGTGACTTCTTTGAAAGAGGTAAACATTGCACACAGGCCCTCTCAGGTTTGAGGTTATCACATTACACACATTTATAATCTCCTTTTCTTAGATCTAGACGGTACACTGTGGCCCCATTAAACTTCCAACATTTCTCTTTTCCCTCAGTAATATCAACAAACTTTATTTATTATTATTATTTTATTTTTTTTGAGTTGGAGTCTCACTCTGTCACCCAGGCTGGAGGGCAGTGGCATGGTCACGGCTATTGCAGCCTCGACCTGCTACTGCCTAAGCCTTCCAAGTAGCTGGAACTACAGACGCACGCTGAAACTTTATTTTTAAATCAAGCGCTATTATTTTCTTAGACGTGAATCCAATTATATCAAATTATAAAAGAAACTTTTTCCGTTTGTAAAAAGTAATAGAAACCCATATGCATTCAAATCTTACTCAATCAAGTGAAAAACCCAAATTTCTTCTTACCTTGGTGTACCTGGACGGCAGGAAAGCTTCAGAACTGTCACACGCACCGCTTGGGAGAGCAAATCAACCACTAACAAAACAATGATTTCACACTTTGACAGGGCCATCAGAGTGTCTCCTGCATCAAAATAATGAAACTGTGTCAACACGTCCAGCTTCATGCGTGGTCCCCACAGAATACCTGGTTCCACTTTTCTTGACCCACTCCTCGCACACCCACATTCCTCCTCACATGTCCCACTTTGTCACTGTCCTGGGCTTCGGAGGTTACCAAAGATTGTTTCGGGGCCACTGGTGTCCCAAATGAGAAAGCACCCATGCTGAGATGTCTACACTGCAGGGCTTCCAACCCCATCACCGTCAGGGAGCAGGGCTAGGTTCTCTCTCCCAGATGCCCGGCCCCCCATTTGCCACCCGAGGGACCTAGGGAGCACCGTGGGTGTGCTCCCATGCCTTCCCACTTCACTTTTCTACCTGGTTCGCAGAGGCCTCTGGGAGAACAGATCCATCCATGTCTGCCTGCTGCAGCTCTCTATGGCTCAGTAGGAAGTGTAGACCATCACCATAGCAGCGGGGGGGGGGGGGGGGGCCCAGGGGGCGCCGGCGGGGTTAGCAACCCGGTGTCAAAACGGGGAAACAACAACCGGGATGCAATAAAAAAAAAAAAAAAACAAAAC
>CAUYQG010028134.1:0-20827 GCA_963574415.1 Tarsius wallacei | reverse complement strand
CCATTATCAATAACTTAAAAAACAACAGATGCTGGGGAGGATGTGGTGAAAAGGGAACACTTCTACACTGTTGGTGGGAGTGTAAACTAGTGCAGCCTCTGTGGAGATCTGTGTGGCGATTCCTAAAAGCTCTAAAAATCAACCTTCCATATGACCCTGCAATCCCCCTACTGGGAATATACCCTGAAGAACTCAAATCACTATAAAAAAGATACCTGAACATGTATGTTTATTGCAGCATTGTTCACAATAGCAAGAACATGGAAGCAACCATGTTGTCCATCAAAAGAGGACTGGATTAAAAAAATGTGGCACATATACACAATGGAATATTACGCAGTCATAAAAAAGAACAAAATCATGAATTTTGCAGCAACCTGGATGGAATAGGAGTTTATAGTACTGAGCGATCTCTCACAGAAACAAAGATCTGAGTATCACATGTTCTCAATCATAAGTGGACCTTGAACAACTATCATAATACTATAAGAAAAGAATTGATAGTGGCGGGAAACTATGGGGGGGCAGGGAGAGGAAGGGAGGTGGGATTAATGGTAGTCGATATCTGTCTGGGGACAGGGGGCACACCTCATCAACAAGGGTACCTGCACAACGCATATTTGTATACCTAACCCTTAACTGTACCCCACAATTTTAAAATAAAAAATGTTAAAAAAAAGAACATAATGCTAATTTTACTCCATTGAAGTCAGTAGAAAAATGTAAATGCTCCAATTGTCTTGAAGCTATATAACTTTTGTATCAAAAACTGGAGCAAGATAGTACTCCTAGTTCTCTCTCTCCCCCATAGATCAATATCACATATGAATACAAATGTTAAACTTCTAAAAGAATGAGTAAATAATTCCTAGTTATTTACTAGAAGAGCAATGTATAACAACTAAATTTCTGTTTCAGGAATGCAAAGATGGTTTAACACTGGTTCATTTAGCAACAAATTAAGTGTCAGAAAATCATAAACTACTAGATGCCACAAATATAACCAGCCAAATGAAATACTCATAAATTGTGGAAAAAATAAAATTATCTCTCTTCACAAATTATAATTATACGGTTTTAAAAATAGGAAGACTCTAATTTTTTTTTATTATAAAGATGTAGGGTACAATTCAGGGTTAGGTATACAAACGTTGATTATGCAGGTACCCTTGTTGATGAGGTATGAAAGACTCTAATTTTAAGGAGACTGATGTTTATTTGTCTTGTACTTATTAAGTCTAACCACTTCTATTTTATTTTTTTATTTTTTTGAATTGGGGTCTCACTCTGTCATCCAAGCTGGAGTGCAGTGGCACAATCACAGTTTACTACAACCTCAACCTCCTGGGCTTAGGTGATCCTTCTGCCTCCGCTTCCCAAGTAACTGGGATAACAGACACATGTCCCCATGTCCAGCTAATTTTTTAATTTTTTTGTAGAGAGAAGGTCTTGTTATGTTGCCTAGGCTGATCTTGAACTCCTGGGCTCAAGAAATCCTTCTGCCTCAGCCTCCCAAAGTACTGGGATTACAGGCATGAGCCACCATGTCCAGCCTACTTCTCTCTGTTTTAGAAATAGCAAATGGAAATGTGGGATGGGAGGCAGGGACAGATGGGAAATCCCATTTATGATACTGACAAAAACGAACACATTTAAGAGTAATTTAAATGAGAAAGATATAGGGCTTATATAAAGAAAAGTATGAAATCTTACTGAAAGATATAAAACAACATATGAACAAGTGGACATTTATTTCAATACTTCCAAAATTAATGTTTGGTTAGAATCAGAGGTATTGGTATAAACCCACCACACACACACAAATAAGTAGATTCAGAAATAAGTATGCATGTGTTTGCATATGTTACTCTACATACATATATATCTTAGCTCTATCTGCTGAGAGAGCCTAGAACCAATGATACCTCAGTAACAATGAGCACACCTAACCCAGATACTGCTTTCTAAATATTTATTATTTAACAATGAAAGAAATCAGGGCTCCTTAGACAAGTAGTTGATTCCAGAGTTGGAATAAAGTATACAATGAGACTGGAGCATCTTAAAGTTCCAGTAAATAAAGAAGTCACAGTACCAGCTGTTATCCTGGAAGATATCTATGATGTTTTGTCAGATCATTAAAGCAGGGGAAAAAAAAAACAACCAAAAAACCCAAAAACTTGCAGAGCAAAATTTGGTATGAGTTCATGTTTTTCTAAAAGTAAGTGACAAAAGGATCCTGTTTATGCATATAGATGCAAATTTTTGTAGCACAGCAGTCCCCCATCAGTGAGAGAGGAGTGTTCAATCAAACTGATCTACTGAGAAACCAACCTTCACATAGTAGTCTGTGATCATCTAAATGATAAGTTTTACCCCTGTGCTGAAATCCAAGCTCCCTACCCTGAGAGGGATTTTCTTCCCCAGCCCTTAGTATAATGGAAAGGATATTTTTGGCTCCCATAACTGAGAAATTTAGGGCTAGGGCTTGTTTCAGTCATGGCTGAATCCAAGTGCTCACACCATGGCCGTTTTCTTCTTTTTATGAACTCATTCTCAACTTTCTCAACATGATCACATTGAGATGACAGGACCACTAGCAACTGGACACATGTACTCTCTTAGCTATTCCCAAGAAAAGAAACTGTCTTTATACCAAGAGCACCAGCAAGAACCCCATGGATGCTTCTAGTTGGCCTTGCTGGGGTCACATTCCCAGAGGTGATGCTGATAATGAATAAGACATTATTCCTGGCTAGAAGGGAGTTACTTGCCCATTCCTGGGGGGGTGTAATTGATGGTACTGAGGCTTGCTTTTTTGATAACAGCTTTGAGATACAATTCATATACCACATGATCACCCATTTAACATGTACAATTAAATGGTGTCTAGTATATTCAGAGTTGTGCAGCCATCACCACAATAAATTTGAGAACGTTTTCATCACCCCAAAAAGAAACCTCATGTTCTCTAGTCATCACCACTCACTTCATCCCCCAGCCCCTGGTGACCATTAATCGACTTTCTTTCTGAGTTTGCCTGTTCTGGACATTTCCAGAATTATCTTTTGGAGGGTGGGCCCCTGATAGTACAGGCTTCCCCTGCTAGGTAAGTGTTCTAGGAATCCATCAGCATCAGTATACCAGCTAGCATTGTGAGAGGCTGTGTTCAGTAAATTTTTATTTGGAGATTCTTTCAATGCGTTTGCCCATTTCATGATGGGTGATTTATGAGCACACCTGCCCACACGGTACTGGGTGCTCAGCAGTTTTTTACCAAAACCAGCATGACCCTGGTGCCTCACCCTCCCTATCTACTTGATCTTGCCCCAAGTGACTTATTTTGTTTCCCTGAATGAAAAAAAATTCTTCAAAGGGAAGTGCTCTGCCGATGTGGAAGAGATGAAACAAAAAATGGCAGAAGCACTAAAAGGCATCAAAATGGATGAGTTCAAAAACTGTTTTGAGCAGTGAAAAAAGCATCTCGATAGATGTATTGCATCAAATGGAGTGTACTTTGAAGGTGACTGAAGTTTAAATACACAATATTTTATAAATAAATTCCGTTTTTTTGGTTCCCCCTTGAAAATGGCATCATGCAATATGTGATCTTTTAGACTACATTCTTCTACTGAGCATGATGTTTTCAGGGTTCATCCATGTTGCAGCCTGTTACCTTGCCTTTTAAGGTCCTTATAAGATCTTAAATTATCTGCCTCCTGCTTACCTCTCTGTCCTCATATTGTGCTGTTTTATCCCTCATCTGCTGGGTTCTATTTTAAGCATGCAGCTGCTCAGACACCTTTGCACTTAGATTAAGGCCAGAGTATGATGCAGACCGTGGGAAAACTGGATTAGATTAAGAAATAGGACCCACAGGCAATGCGTTTGTTATTACAGTATTTCGCCATAAAGCAACATTGTAAAGACCAAGAATTGTATAAACTGCTTGCTTCCTATACAATAAATAATTGTGAGTTTTATCTTTGGTTAAAATTGGGGCTGACTTTTCTGGGATAATCCCAGCTGCAAAACTTTGGCCCCATGACCCCTTCGGGCACCATTGTGAGATGCCATGTTTCACATTTTGATTTGGAAGATGAGGTCACCCCATGGTTCTCCCCTTTACTCTGCAGGAGTGTGAAGAGGAACTTTACTCTTCCTGCCGGCAGCTGCGGAGGCGGCAAGAAGAGCTGAACAACCAGCTCTTTCTGTATGACACACACCAGAACTTGCGCAATGCCAACCGGGACGCCCTGGTGAAAGAGTTCAATGTCAATGAGAACCAGCTCCAGTTGTACCAGGAGAAATGCAACCGGAGGTTGGTCAGCCTCCCCTCACCTGCAAGGCCTCGAGGGTTTCCAGGCACAGTGGCATTGGGCACCTGGGGACAGGCTTCTGCAAAACCCCCAAGCTGCTTTCTTCCGAAATCCTGCAGTACCCTTGACTTTAGTTCTCTTTGCTCTATACATTAACATTAAGCACCTGCCACTTCCCTAAGTAGAACGGCTTCCTTTAAAAGATCACTTCAGTGTTAGAGTGAAAATAAACTATGGTCACTCATCTTTAGGGAGTCCTTATTGAGTTTCCAAGTATGGGCAAGTCCAGTGGTTCTAGACTGCATCCCCCACAAAGATGCTTCTGATGTGGTACAGGCATGTTATAGGGGGAGGGTGAGACAGCCAGGATGTCTACTGTTTCACAATGTTTCAAATAGTCCTAGTAGCAAGAAATTATCTTGACAGAAATGCTAATAGTAGCCACCCACGAGAGACACTGTCCTGAACTCCCAACCCACGTTATTCTCACTTAATCTTGGTATCAACCTACAGAGTAGCTCTTACCCTATTTTACTAATGAGAAGATTTAACTCCTCTGAGTCTCAGTGTCTTTCCATGAGTCCAGAGCCCACCTCTCTGACATTCAGCTCTGTACTGTCCAGCCATGAGTGGCCCGCAAATGTGTGGACAGAGGAATGTTACAAAGTTCAGCCCACAGCCCGTTTCTCATGCCTCACTGATAATGGTGAAATCTGCTTTATTTCAGATTAAGGGAGAAGAGAGTCAGCAACAGCAAGTTTTACTCATAGAAACCGGGGTACATGTGTAAGGGTGTTGTGTGTGTGTGCGTGTGTGTTTGCATGTAGAAGAGTGTGCTCTATTTACACCCTGGGAAGACTCTAATCAGTGATATCATCCTCTCATCAAGCCTGCCATCAAGATGACATTTCTGAAGAAGACCCAACTGGCATGAGTTGGGGTGATTTCCTGCTAATTTTTTCATCTTGGACAACCTTCTTAACTTATATTCTCTATGGAGGATCCCTAAAACATGTTCCTCGTTTTTGGTCTTTCATGTTCCAAACCTCATTGAATAAAAGCAATGGAAGTCTCGATCATTTCAACCTTCTGTGTACAACCTGTACAACGAACAGGATTTCTTGTCTGGCCAAAAAGATTCTGCCTCTAATGACCCAGGTGATTGACTTCCATGGAAGATGAGTCAGAAATGGAAGGAATACATTTGTTACATTTTAAAAGGCAAACAGTTCCACAATTAAAGTCATCAGATTCCATAGGGTTCAAGGAGGCACTGTGCCCCTTGTCAGTGGGCTCAGCTCAGTGCCTTTCAACTACTACTGGCTGGCCGACTGGCTAGACAACCTCTTGCATGGACCTGCTGCAATCCACAAGAAGTGGTGAGGTAATGGAATCTGTTTATTAAGACCATTTCTAATTAATAGTAGAGGCTTGCTTTGTGACTAGAGTTATCGGGGATGGGGCTGGAAATCTTGGGGCCTCCATTTTAAAAAGTCTGTCAGAGAGGCTGGAGCCCTGCTGCTGGCTCTGCCAGCTTCTCACATGCCCCTGCTCTGCCTGCTGCTGGGAGTCTCTGGCCCACTCATCCCCCCATGGCCCCACTGAACTGGCTAGGAGGCCACTGGGATGGCCCTCCGTTCACAGCTCTCCAAAGAAAGTAGGTCAGCTGCTGGTTTAAAGAGGCAGATGAGCATTAGGCTTATGGGGGGATTTCTGTGGGTACCCAATTTTCTGGAACAGTGAGCTAAGCTTTAATGGCCTAAGTGTTAGAATGTGACAGAAAATCTCCAATGCAGCTGTCTGCCAAGGGGAAAGCCCACCTAGTTCATGATAATACATGTGGTTGTGGTTGACTAGGACTTGTCACTGCTGAACCTCGAGGTGAAATTCCATTGATTTAATACAGTTTTTGATAAGAGAGGATGGTATTGGGGGGTTGGTCAGTAGAGACACAACTTCTCACTCAGTGGATCGAGAACTAACTGATTTAGGGGAAAATGTGTGTAGCCATGAAAAGCAATGACTGTGGTGGGGAGAAACCAACCAGCGGTGGATGCTTTATGTGGATGGAATAGGGTCCTGGAAACTCATTTTTTACCCTCTGCTGGTTATCCCCAATGCCAGGCTTAGCTGTCTTGCTGTAGAGCAAGATAAAACAGAACAGGCTCTATCTGACCCAAAGATCTTACCCCTTCATTCCTCAGAAACTTTTTGAATACTTCCATATGCCAAGCATGGTGCCAAGGTTTGGGGGTGTAATGTTTAAAAAATAAAAAGTCTATGGGCCATCTTGTCTCCTTCCATGAGCTCCTGAAAGAAAGGTATTTACCTTCCCTGAAGCCAGGAATACAGGTAACAGCAGTCTGGCCAAGGCGGGGCTGTTACCTGGTGACATCATGTTAGCTATTCCTCCAATTGGGAGTCGCTACTTTATTTAGTAGTCAGTAGCTGAGGGAAGATATTCCTCATAGTAGCAGGTGTTCAAAACAACTTTCAAGAAAGGTTGGGTTAAAAGGGAACCGAGTTGAATGCTGCAGGCACTTAGTAGCCAGGGCCCCATTAGGCGTTGGCCAAGTAGCCACCAGAGCCTAATTATTGCACATGTGACGCCCCCAACCACTTTGGGCTCTATCATGATCTGTATACACAGTCAAGCTCAGCAGTGCTGTTATTATCTGCTTTCAGCTCCCGACTTCACTGTATTTAAAGCCCAAGTGCTAAGTCCTGCACTCTCTTTCAGCTTGAAATGGATTTTTTTGCTACTCTATCAAAGAAATAGAGAAATGGCAGAATAGGAGGCAGAAGTTAAGCATCTCTTCAACGGTTGCTGTGTAAAATCCATGTGCAGTCAAAGAGAAGGCAGAGGATTATAACAAACAGTGCTGAGAAGAACCCTCTGCCTAAAACTGTCTCCTTCTGGTGCTACAAGAGCTTGAATCCACCATTAGAAAGTACTTGCTTGGTTCTTCCACCTTGCCCTTAACAGAGTAACACATTAACCAGGTATGGTGGCTCATGCCTGTAATCCCAGCACTTTGGGAGGCAGAGGCAAGAGGATTGCCTGAGTCTAGGAGTTTGAGACCAGCCTGGGCAACTTGGTGAGACCTCGTCTCTACAATAAATCAAAAAATTAGCTTGGTGTGGTGGCATGCACCTGTAGTTCCAGCTATTTGGAAGGCTGAGGCCGAAGGATCGCCTGAGCCCAGGCAGCGGTGGTCATGCACTGCACTCTAACCTGGGTGACAGAGTGAGACTCTGACACAAAATAAAATACAATAATAATAATAATAGGTTAACACATTAATCTGATTCTTGGTATTGTTAGGGGCTAAGTCGATTCTCTCAGGAAAGACACAGATGATATCGTGGCTCCTTTCAGCCACATAACCTAAATATCTAGCTGAGATGCACTTATTACATGATTGTTAAAGCACTGACAGTTTGAGCACAAGCAGACGAGTAATTGGAACATCCTGAAAGATGGCAGCTGCATTGATGGATCGAAACCATGACTGTGTATGTGTTACATTGTTTGTGTTCATCATTTCTCTAAGTGTATTATGTAGAAGACTGGTTATTGCTTGGAAAAATAAAGTAGGAAGGCTGGTTAAGTCCTTTGAGTTTGAGAAACTTAGGCTATGCAAAGTTAAATAATTTCTTCATTGTGATACTTGGACGTGCAAGAGTTAAGAGGGGGTATAGATCATGTTTTTCAGATTTGATCTCAGAATCCTTTTGCCAGACATGTCTCATGGACAATGTGTACAGTGGAACACATTGATGACCTGCTGCTCCATTAAGAAGGCAGCCAGACAACATGATCTAATAACGTATATGCTTTGTGACCTAGTTAAAATCTAAACGTAAGCCACCAAGGCCAATGGTATTTAAACTGAGCCAGTCCTACCCCTGGGAGTATCCCGAAACTTTCAAAGGTATACACAGGCTAGAGTACTTTTAGGGCATCATTTTTCAGATACTTACCCTCCTATTGTGTTCCTTCCTAAGACTCATCTGCCCAAGAAAATGCCCTTATTTCACCTTACAAAAGAAAGTATAGCTTTGCCCCATCTTCAGTTTCAATGTAGAGCATACCTTAAGGTGTAAAATTCAAAATATGGGTGCTTGAAAAGTGAACGACTGAACCACAGTGTACAAATACCTTTGTAAATCTGGTGGTTCCCAATTCTTTGCTCTCAACAAAATGGAAGGAACACCCGGTAGATTTCTGAGTCTTTCAGCATGTAATTACAAGGCAGTTGAAAGAATTCAGTGATCCTGCTATTGTAAGGCGTATTCTGTGCCCACTGACTTATCCATATAAGCAAGGATCATCACCTCCATAAGTGAAATTGAACAGAGAGAATGGAATTAATGATATTAATCCACAGATAGATAAAACAATGAGGGGGAGGGACCCCCTTCATCTTGTTAAATGATACATTTCCAATGAAGTCTTACTACGTTTAATAATTTATTAACATTTGTACTATGTATTTATTCATTAAGCTCAATTCAGCTTGAAAAGGCGTAGAACCTATGATTATAGGATATTATATAACTTTTGTTACAGAGATAAAATTAAACAATATAAAAGCCAAACATTATTAGGCTAGAATTTTGAGGGGGGAGCAGTAGTATGAAAATACCAAGAATAAAAGGAAAATGGGCATTTTCTACTATTAAAAATTGCCTTGTTCCAGTTGAGTGGTCGTAAAAAATTTTTGCCTTGTTCATGTAATTTTCTTTTTTTTTTTTTTTTGAGTTGGAATCTCACTCCGTCACCCAGGTTGGAGTGCAGTGGCATGCTCACAGCCACCCCAGCATCGACCCACTGGACTCAGGCAATCATTCTGCCTCAGCCTTCCAAGTAGCGGAACTACAGGCGTGCACTACCATGCCTGGCTAATTTTTTGATTTATTGTAGAGATGAGGTCTTGCCAAGTTGCCCAGCTGTTCTCAAACCTGTGGGCTCAGGCAAACCCCTCGCCTCCGACTCCCAAAGTGCTGGGATTATAGGCTTGAGCCACCATGCCTGACCCATGTAATTTTCAAAAGGATGATAGTACCTACCATATAACTATTCTATTTAGAGCCTCTTGGCTAAATTTAAAAAGGAACGTAACAGTTTTATTTTAAGACGCAGTACCTACAATATGCCAGCACTTATATCCTTTGCAACTATTTATGATGAAACATTTTAGATATCAATTTGGAAATGTGCAAGGGGATGCAGAGATTTTCAAAATTTACTTTAGAGGTTATCTGAGCATAAAATTCTAAAATCGTCGATGTAGGGCCACTAAGTGATGAACTGTATTTGGAAGCAAGAAGGATGACTATGAGGGGACTTAACCCTTTTAACTTCAAAGGAATGTAACTTAACCTTCAACCTGTGTGACATTTAACTTTTTGGATGCAACCCAAAGCCATATTCTAACCAACAAAAATTTAATAAGAAGATTCATATATATGCAGAATTACAAAACTGGCATTTAAAAAATATTCAGTGATTTGTCCCAAAATATTTTATTTTTGAAGAGTGAGAGTCCACAGTGATTCTGTTTCTCTCAGAAATTTCCATATTTCTTCTTCTTCTTCCTTCTTCTGACAGGGTTTCATTCCAATCACCGCTCAACACAGCCTCAAATTCCTGGACTCAAGCCATCCTTCTGCCTCAGCCTCCTGAGTAGCTGGGACTATAGGTATACACCACCAGACCTGGCTAATTTTTCTAATTTCTGTAGCAACAGGGTTTCGCTTTGTTGCCCAGGCTGGTCTGGAACACTTGGCCTCAAGCAATCCTCCTGCCTCAGCCTCCCAAAGTGCTGAGATTACAGGTATGAACCACTGTGCCTGGCCTACATTTCTTATTTTTCGTCAGGCTTTAAAAAGCTGCATTTGTATACTGGTATTTCATTATTAAAGCTTAATTTATTTTTTATAAATTAGTATGTGCTAGACTGGACGCAGTGGCTCACACCTATAATCCCAGCACTTTGGGAGGCCGAGATGGGAGGATTGCCTGAGCCCACAGGTTCGAGACCAGCCTGGGTAACATGGCAAGACCTTATTGCTACAATAACCCAAGAAAAAATTAGCCGGACATGGTGGCATGTGCCTGTGGTTCCAGCTAGTTGGAAGGCTGAGGCAGAAGGATCACCTGAGCTCAGCGGGTCTAGGCTGCAGTGGTCATGAGCGTGCCACTGCACTCCAGCCTGGGCAACAGAGTGAGACTCCAACTCAAAAAAAAGAAAAATAGTATGTGCTGTGTGTACATAGAGAATTATGTGAAGGAGTCATACAGTTGTTGGCCATTATTAATGTGAAAATTAAGCAGCTGTATCACATTTTAAAAAAATAAAAATTTGATCTGGATGAATACAGCAATCTGCCTAGAATTTTTTTAAACATCTATTCACTTTTTATGCTCTCAAATAAAAGTAACTTTAGCCATGAGATGGGTGCAGTTAAAATCCTTTTTTTTTTTTTTTTTTTTGAGTTGAGTCTCCCTCTGTCGCCTATACTGGAGTGGCATGTTCACGGCCACCACAGCCTTGAGCAGCTGGTCTCAGGTGATCCTTCCACCTCAGCTTTCCAAGTAGTTGAAACTATAGGTGTGTGCCACCATGCCTGGCTAATTTTTTGTTTACTGTAGAGATGAGTTCTCACCAAGTTGCCTAGGCTGGTCTCAAACCCGTGGGCTCAGGCAATCCTTTCTCCTTGACCTCCCAAAGTGCTGGGATTATAGGCATGATCCACTGTGCCCAGCTCAAAATTCTTTTTTAAAAATGTTTTTCTGTCCTATTTATCACACTTTTCTGTAGGTAACAGGTCTGTCTTACCTTCTGCAAAAACTCACTCTGTAGAAACCCAAGTTTATAAAATCAATACATGACTGCTCTTCAATTTACCCATTTTTAGAAGAATGATTACTGCTGGAAGGAGCAGTGAGGTTATTGTAAGCCCTGTATTTCTCAGCTAAGTGACAGGGTACACTAGATGGCAACCACTGTATTTCTTGCCAGCAGTCTCTGGTTCACAGGACACCATGTTGTATATCCTGCTCCCAACTCAGTCACCAATGACTGGATTAGTCACTGTGGTTCAAAATCTTAGGAAGAGGCTGTGATGAACCTCTGCATTAGAAGATGAACAAGGAATGGGAAAAAGCAAAGAGGAAATTAGAACTGCCAAATGATCACCTTTAAAAATGGATACAACCATAATTCTCAAAGATATAAAGTGAACATATGTCCAAAATTATACTTAACTCATTAATTAACAAAGAATCAATAAAATGTTCCAGCTGGTTCAAAGGACAATTCAAAGAACAATACATATACAATATAGGCTATCAGGTGCCCGCATTTTTGGAGTCCATAGGGTCTCTACCTTTTATTGTCTGAGTAATTCAAATGATTCAAATGATTCCTGTCCATAGAAATGTAAATCATGTCCTTTGGCAAGTCAGTTGATCATTGCCTTGTGGATACTGACCACTGGTTTCACCGGTTTCATATCTATTAAATTTATTTCAGCATCACCGATGGACGTGAAATCTGACCCCGCCCATATGCCGCCCACAAAAATCAAGTCCAGTTAGATTATAGATTAAAATGTGAAAGATAAGCCAACATGTCAAGAAGGTCTTCACAACTTTGGAGTAGAGAAAGGTGACTTATACAAAACAGCAAAAGCACTAACCCCGAATGAAGACTGCTAAATTTGACTTCACAAAGTTCAGCACTGTTTATCAAAAGACACAATCAGAGGAGTGAAAAAGCATGTCACAGAGTGGAAGAAAACATTTGCAATAACATATCTGACAAAGGGTCTCAGCCATAATATAACTCTACTTACAAGCCAGTAAGACAATCTATCAGAGGATATTTCGTTGATGAGCACCTCACAAGAGTACATCCATATGGCTGATAAGCATATGTAAAAATGCTCATTCACTGTTCACAAGGGGAAAATGCAAGTTAAAACCACAAGATATCATTACACACTTATTAGAGTGACAAAATTTAAGAGTCTAATGATACCAAGTTGTTGGCAAGAATGTAGAACACCCAGGACACTGGCTGGGTAAACTGGAACAAAACTACAATGTAAAAATGTGTTTTTTTTGGTGCCAAATTTAAACATATGCACACCCTAAGACCTAGCAATTCCACCTCTAAATAATACCTAATATAAGAGCATATGTATGTGCACCAAAAGACACATATAAGAGTGTTCTTAGTTATTGGTATTCACAATAGGCAAAAACTGAAGAGTCCTAAATGTCTATCTCCTGAAGAGTTGATAAATTATGTGTATTTGTACAATGGAGCACTATACAGCAGTGACTAATGACTGAGCTATGATTACATGTAGCTACACAGAGAGATCTCACAAATACACGTTGAATGTAAAGAAGACACCCCCCACACACGTAGCAAAGGAAAAAGGTGGGATACAAATGAGAGAGACATAGAGATAAAATGTGGGATATGCGTAAGATGGAATAGTATAAGGAGGCGAAATGGAGCAGGGCACAGCACATGCAACATGGATACGCATATATGTAACATGGATACATTTACACAATATTGTATGAGAAAAGGAAAATGCAGAACAAGGCTACCCAATGACACCACTTACACACATTATTAAAACAATATATAGCCAGGTGAAGTGGCTCATGCCTGTAATCCTAGCACTTTGGGAGGCTGAGACAAGAGGATTTCCTGAGTCCTGGGTTCGAGACCAGCTTGGGCAACATGGCGAGACCTTGTCTCTATAATAAATCAAAAAATTAGCCGAGCTGGTGGTGTGCGCCCGTAGTTCCAGCTACTTGGAAGGCTGAGGTGGAAGGATTGCCTGAGCCCTGCAGGTCGAGGCTGTGAGCGTACTTCTGCACTATAGCCTGGGCGACAGAGTGAGACTCTGACTCAAAAACAAAAAACAAAAACAACATATAAAACAGTATCACATGTTGCTTATGACATACACGCGGCGAAATAGGTAAATGTATAAAAATGAACTGAAAGGACCATCTTAATGTCAAGACAGGGATTGAGTCAGATAGTGGGGGAAGGCGACAGCAATGTGTCTGAGGTAGGAAAAGGCAGTTTTAGCTATACTATGCATTTCATTTCTTTTTTAAAGACTGCAAAGTGTTGCTCTGCTTGGCACAAATGTAAATGCAGACTTGCGCTACCAAAAAAGGGATACAGGCATATTCAGGCTTTCTTGTTCTTAGATGAAATAGCTAAACAAAAGAATAAAAAGTAAATGGGGAGGAGGGAGAGAGGACAGGGAAGGGAGGAAGAGGAGGGGTGCCCAGAGAAAAGAGAAGGAAGAGGGGAGGGAGGCAGAGGTGGAGACGCTGGAGGAGAGAGGGACACGGAGGGAAGGCGGGCAAGGGGAGACAGGGAGGTGGGAAGAGAGAGAAACAAAAAAATGCACAAAATGTGAGTAATAATTCTGGGTATTGAAAAATGACTTACGTTATTCCTTCCTTTTTAAAATTTTATGTTCAAAAAAAGGAAAGGAAGGAAAAATAAAGTTCTGTAAAAAAAAATACCAGGTAAGTTCTGATAAAAATAAAGCTCACATAGCATTGTTAACATCAGACAAGTTGCAATTCAAGGAAGATACCCTGAAGAATGGCAATGTTTTACAATTACAACAATAATACTGGACCAACCAACTGTGAAGGACCCAAGTTTTTATGCGTCTCACAACATAGCTTTGAAAAGCATAGAGCAACTAGAGAAAGAAAATTAACGAGTTCAAGATTATAGATGGAAACGAAGAGTCCTCTCGCAGAAAACAACAGATTAGGAAGACATAAAACAAGGACGTAGAGAACCTTAATAATACAAGTCACAAGTTTGATCAAACACACACTATGCTATTGCAAGATACACTAAACTTTGGACCAAGAAAATACAAATTTTGTTCAAGCACAGCACATTTACGAATATTGGTTGTACAACAAACCACGGTGTATGGGGGAACTATTTTAATTGTTTGAATATCAGTCTAAACTCACAACCACATGGAAGTCACAAACAAAAAAATATTTTTTCTTCTTCGTTTCCTTGAAGGCCTTTTATTTCTTTTTCTTGCCATTTTGCTCTGGCTAGGGCTTCCAGGAGTATTATGTTGAACAGAAGTGGTGAGAGTGGACATCCTCGCCTTGTTCCTGATCTTAGAGGAAAAGATTTTAGTTTTTCACCATTGAGTATGCTAGTTGTGGCCTTTTCATATACAGCCTTTATTATGTTGAGGTAATTTCTTTTTTATTCCTAGTTTGCTAAAAGCTTTAAAAAAATTTTTTTAATTTTAAAGATGTGGGGTATAATTCAGGGCTAGGTATTCAAATGTTCATTATCTTTTTTTTTAAATCATGAAAGGGTGTTAAATTTTGTCAAATGCTTTTTCTTGAGATAATCATGTGATTTTTATGCTTTGTTCTGTCAATATGGGACAGTAAGTCCCCTACATATGAACGAGTTCCATTCTGAGAGTGTGTTTGTAAGTTCAATTTGTTCATAAGTCCAACGATGTTAGTCTAAGTACCCAACTAACACCATCAGCTATATAGTACTGTACTGTAATAGGTGTATAATACTATTTACACAAATAGTACATAAAGAACAAACACAAGAAAATAAAGAAAAAAATTTTAATCTTACTGTATAGTACCTTGTAAAGTACACAGTACAGTACAATGCAACAGCTGGCATACAGGGGCTGATATCAAGTGAACAAGCAAGAAGCCTGGAAGAGGGAGAGGAGGTGGGCGATGGAGCTGAAGGGTAATCAGAAGTAGGAGACAGAGGGCAAGCTGCAACTTCACCCATGCCTGACGTTGATGGCATGTTAGCATCTTTGAAAGTTTTCAGCTTGAAGGTTCATATGTAGGGAACTTACTGTATATCACATTGATTGATTTGCATATTTTGAACTATCCTTGTCTCCCAGTGATAAATCCCACCTGTTCATGGTCATTATGATTAATGATCCTTTTAATGTGCTATTGAATTTGGCCTGCTAGTACTTTGCTAAGATTTTTCATCTACATTCATCAGGGATATTGATCTGCAGTTTTCTTTCCTCGTGCTGTCTTTTTCTGGCTTTGGCACTGGGGCAAAGGCAGCCTCATAAAATGAGTTTGGAAGTATTCCCGCCTCTTGTATTTTTTGGAACAGTTTGAGAAGGATTGGTGTTAATTCTTCTTTAAATGTTTAATGGAGAGAGAGAGAGAGAGAGAGAGAGAGAGAGAGAGACTGACTTAGACAGACAGACAGAGACAGAATGTAACAGAGAGACAAATGTTTTGGTGACAATAGCTCCTTCCAGAATGTGAGCAGAAAAAAGGGTGCAGAGGGGGAACCAAGATGGCCACCGTGGAGCAACAGACTGGTGCCTCTCTTGTGAGCAAGGCCGGGAGTAGGGACCCAGCTGTCAAAAGACGGAGACACCACTAACACTTTTGGATGGATGAAGCACCCTGCAAAGGTCTCTTTAAACATATAATGAAACATATAAAGTGAACATGCTGGTTCAGAAATCAAAACCCTGCCCTGTGAACCAGAGTGGGTGCTTGGGCCAGTTCACCCCTCTAAGCCAAGTGTGAGTCGTGGGTCTCATGCAAGGAAGTCCTGGTCAGGGCACAGCAGCAGGCAACTGGAGCCCAAGTGGAATGGGGAACAAAACCCGCACATGGTCAGTCATTGTAAGCATGGCTTCTGCCAGCAGAGCCCAGCAATGGGTTGCCAGGCAGAGAAAGCCTATCTGCAGAGTGAACTGACTGGTGCCTGCCACCAAAGACTAGTAGCCATCTTCCCAGTCAGATCAGAAAGAATCACCTCCAAGCCCTGCAGGTCCCCCCTTCCCCTGTTGCAAGGACTTGCTCTTTTTCAAGAGCAGAGTGGAGATGTGAACAGGGAGGGAGCAACACAAAAGATGCCCAAAAGTTTTCTTGCTGGGAAGGCTTCTGGGCTGTGAACCGTGAACTGCAGGGTAGGGGGGACCTCCCTACCGGCTCTCCACAGAGTGTTAACAGCAGTGCCTAAAAACTAACCCGACTAAATTAACAATGGGAGACAAAATCTACAGTAGCGAAACCTGCCACAATATTGTCAAGATGTCCATCCTGCACAAGACAATTTACAGATTCAGTGCAATACCCATCAAATTACCAACATCATTTTTCTCAGACCTGAAAATGATAAAGAAATTCATATGGAAACAAAAAAAGAGCACAAATAGCTAAAACAATCCTCAGCAAAAGGAACAAAGCAGGAGGTATCACACTTCCAGACTTTATACTTTATTATAAGGCTACAGTAACCAAAACAGCCTGGTATTGGTACAAGAATAGGCCCACAGACCAATAGACAAAGATTCCAGAAGCAAAAACACAGATTCTCAACCAACTCATCTTCGACAAAGCCACCAATAATAAGCACTGGGGAAAGGAGACCATATTTAGCAAATGGTACTAGGAAAACTGGCTGAACACAGGCAGAAGAATGAAACTGGACCCCTACCTATCACCGTATAAAAAAAAATCAACTCAAAATGGATCAAAGACTCAAACATAAAATGTCAAACTATAAGAATCCTAGAAGAAAATGTAGAAAACACCTTTATGCACATTGGAGTAGGCAACGGATTCTTGACCAAGTCCCCAAAAGCAAATGCCATAAAGCTGAGATAGACAAGTGAGACCTCATCAAACTGAAAAGCTTTTGCACAGCAAAAGAAGCCATTAAGAGGGTAAAGAGACAACCCTCACACTAGGAAAAATTATTTGCAAATGATGCAATTGACAAAGGCCTTATATCCAGAATCTACAAGGAACTCAAACGAAGTGAACACACACACACACACACACACACACACACACACACACACAAACCTCATTAAAGACATGAATAGACACTTCTCTAAAGATGACATATAAGCAGCCAACAGACCCATGAAAAAATGCTCAGCCTCCCTAATCAACAGAGAAATGCAAATCAAAACTGCAATGAGATTCCACCTAACTCCAGTAAGGATGGTTATCATTTAAAAGTAATAAAAATAACAGATGCTGGCATAGGTGTGGCAAAAAGGGAACGCTTCTATACTGTTGGGGGGAATATAAGCTAGTCCAGCTTCTGTGGAAAGCAGTGTGACAATTCCTAAAAGAACTAAAAATTGATCTTCCATTTGATCCAGCAGTCCCTCTCCTGGGAATATACCTGGAGGAACATAAGTAGTTCTACAAAACGACATCTCCACACACATGTTTATTGCTGCACTATTCATAATAGCAAACCCATGGAATCAACCATACTGTCCATTGAAAGTGGACTAGATAAAGAAAGTGTGGTACATATACATAATGGAGTATTACGCAGCCATAAAGAAGAACAAAATCACGGACTTTGCAGCAAATTGGATGGAGTTGGAGACCATAATCCTAAGTGAACCATCACAGAAACAAAGAACTGAATATGGCATGTTCTCATTCATAAGTGGGCCCTGAATATTAATCATATTAGCACAAGGGAGGGGTTGGCAATTGTTGGGCACTGCTAGGGGAGTGAGGGAGGGTAGGAAGGTGAAAGAAAGGGTGGGGGCCACCTGACAACACAAAGGATACCTGATCTACTACCAGAGGGAGTGAGGGCCAGTTGGAAGTCCAGCCTTCACCTGCATGCAGCCTACTTATGTAGTTAATCTTCACTTGTACCCTGTATTCCTATAACAAAATTAAAAAAAAAATGTGTTTCATGGAATACACCAGCAAAATCAGGTCTTGGGCTCTTCTTTGTTGAGATGTTTTTGATTACTGATTCATTCCCCTTACTAGTTGTAAGTCTGTTCAAATGCTCTATTTCTTTATGATTCAGCCTTGATTTCCTATTTTCTGCTTTGTTTAATTTTACTTTAACTTTTATTATTTCCTCTCTTCTGCTAACTTTGGGCTTAGTCTGTCCTTTTTCTAGGTCTGTGAGGTGCAGAGCTAGGTCATTTGAGATCTTTTTTTATCACTCTTTTTTATTATAAAGGTTTGGGTACAATTCAGGGTAAGGTATACAAATGTTGATTATGCAGGTATCCTTGTTGATGAGGTATACCCCTCCCTTTCCTAGCAGTTTCCCTCAACTGCCAATCCCACCATCCCCTCTCCTGGAAGTTTCCCACTACTGCCAATCCCTTTCTTATAGTATTATAATTGTTCAAGGTCTGCTTATGAGTGAGAACATATGATACTCTGTTCTTTGTTTCTGTGATAGATCACTGAATATGATCAACTCTAAATCCATCCAAGTTGCTGCAAGTCCATATGTTTGTCCTTCTTGATAGCTGCATAATATTCCATTGTATAGTACCACATTTTTAAAATCTAGTCCAGCTTTGATGGGCAACATTGTTGGTTCCATGTTTTTGCTATTGTGAATAGAGCTGCAACAAATATATGTGTGCAGGTATCTTTTTTGAAGAATGATTTGAGTTCCTCCGGGTATATTCCCAATAGGGTAATTGCTGGGTCATATGGAAGGTCAATTTCTAGTTCTTTCAGAAGTTGCCATACTGTCTTCCAAAGAGGTTGTACTAGTTTGCATTCCCATCAGCAATGTAGAAGTGTTCCTTTTTCTCCGCATCCTCGCCAGCATCTGTTGTTGTTTGTTTTATTAATGATGGCCATTCTTACAAGGGTTAGGTGGTATCTCAATGTGGTTTTGACTTGCATTTCTCTGATGATGAGTGAGGCTGAGCACTTTTTCATGTGTCTGTTGGCTGCCTATATATCTTCTTTTGAGAGGTATCTATTCATGTCTTTTGCCCACTTTTTAATGGGCTGTTTGTTTTTTTCCTTTCGGCACATTTGAGTTCCTTGTAAATCCTACATGTTAGGCCTTTGTCAGATATATAGGTTGCAAATATTTTTTCCCATTCTGTGGGCTGTCTCCCTGCTCTCTTGATGGTTTCTTTTGCTTTGCAAAAGCTATTCAGTTTGATGAGGTCCCACTTGTCTATCTTATTTCTTAATGTTTGGGTATTTAGGGTTCTGAATAGGAATTGGTTGCCAGTACCAATTTCCATAAGGGTGTCTCCTGCGTTTTCTAAGATTCTTATAGTTTGAGGTTTTATGTTTAGGTCTTTGATCCATTTAGAGTTAATTTCTGTGTTTGGTGATAGGTAGAGGTCCTGTTTCAATCTTCTGATCAACCAGTTTTCCCAGCACCATTTACTGAATAGGTTCTCCTCTCCCCAGTGGTTGTTGTTGGAGGCTTTGTCAAAGATGAATTGGTTGAGAAATTGAGGTTTTACTTCTGGAATCTCTATTCTGTTCCATTGATCTATGTGCCTGTTCTTGTACCAATACCAGGCTGTTTTGTTTACTGTAGTCTTATTATAGTAAAGTTTGAAGTCTGGAAGTCTGATATCTCCGGCTTTGTTTCCTTTGCTAAGGGTTGTTTTGGCTATTTGTGGTCATTTATGTTTCCATATGAACTTCTGTATTGTCATTTCCAGGTTTGAGAAGAATGATGTTGGTAAGTTAACAGGCATTGCATTATCTGTGATTGCCTTTAGTAGGATAGACGTTTTCACAATGTTGATTGTTCCTATCCATGAGCATGGAATATTTTTCCATTTTTTGGTGTCTTCTTGAATTTCTTTGAGCAGTGTTTTGTAGTTCTCATTGTAAAGGTCTTTTACTTCTCTGGTTAGGAAGATGCCCAGGTATTTTATTTTATTTTGTTTTTTGGTAGCTATTGTGAATGGGATTGTGCTTTTAATTTGGGTCTCTGCCTGCTTGTTGATGGTGTATAGGAATAAAATTGTCTTTTGCACATCTATTTTGTACACTGAGACTTTGCCAAAGTCCTTTATCAGTGCAAGCAGGTTTTTGGCAGATTGTCTTGGATTTTCAAGGTATAGGATCATATCATCAGCAAAGAGGGATAACTTGATTTCTTCTTTTCCTATTTGGATACCCCTGATTTCCTTCTCTTGTCTAATTACCCGAGTTAGGACTTCCAACACAATGTTGAACAAGAGGGGTGAGAGTGGGCAGCCTTGTCTTGTTCCGGTTTTCAGGGGAAATGTTTCCAGTCTCTGTCCATTTAGCAATATGTTAGCTGTGGGTTTATCGTAAATGGCACTTACTATTACAAGGTGTGTTCCTTCTATACCTAGGTGTTTGAGGGTTTTTATCAAGAATGGATGCTGGATTTTATCAAAAGCTTTTTCTGCATCTAATGATATAATTATGTGGTTCTTGTTTTTACATCTGTTGATGTATTTAATTACATTTATGGCCTTGCGTATGTTGAACCAGTCCTGCATCCTGGCAATGAAGCCTATTTGGTCATGGTGGATGATTTTTGAGATGTGTTTTTGGATCCAATTTGCTAGAATCTTGTTGAAGATTTTTGCATCTATGTTCATAAGGGATATTGGCCTATAGGGTGGGGTGTGGGATGCCTTGAACTCAGCACTCGTCA